>MU158748.1:892523-922988 GCA_015888305.1 Antheraea pernyi | reverse complement strand
AGCAGGATGCACCACGTGCAGGTGAGGTTGGCTTGGATGCCTTAAGTCTTAGATGTTATTCGACACCCCTTACACCCCAAAAGTTCATTGAAATAATCACAGGAAACTTGTAAATTCATTACTCACTCGATAATGGAAGCAATAATTTAGTAGAAGATTGGTTGCCAAAAATAAAATAACATAAAAACTATCTTTATATCAAATTTGTCCAAACAATGTCATTTCTTGATGTGACGATATTCTACAAAAGGTCTGGTTATCCTGCAGTACATAGAACTGGGACGTATAGATAATATAAAAGTATAGGTAAACTTTCGGTGACAGATTACCCACTTGAGGATTGTAGTTAGTCACGGAAGGGTTATTAAGATCCTACCAGCCACAATTCAACATATTTTTTCTTCCAAAGGCAGCGCAGACTCTGGGTTCTAATCGAACCTAGACTTTTTGTAGTATCCTATCTTCTACAAGAAGCAATTGGCATCATCTCTTTAAAGACGTCAATAATTTTAATTTCATGAAATATAGTAAACTAACTTTTTGCTCGGGGGCTTTCATTTTTCATTCGTTTTCTATTATATTTATCCTTATTAACATATTCGTTTGCCTTGCATGTATTTTAACTAGTAATAATAATTAAATTAAATATACATAAATAATAAGTAAAAGGTTTCTTTCTTCTATCTATTATTAAATTCGTTACTTCCTTCCGCCATACACATAAAATGGGGCATTGTCTCTCACACAATAGTATATTCTTGACCTACTTTTCCAAAAACTCTTTACAAGAGATACAATTTTTAGCCGTAAGAAACGATAGAATATCATGATATACAAATGACATTTTATGTGCACTCTAGGACCTATGCATATCACAAATATAACAAAATGCATATGACAAAATCGCATAACAAAGTTTTAATAACTAAAGAGCCAAACCTACAACTTTGCAGCAGAACAAAAATCTGTCTTAAATATTTATAATGTTTTTATTATATTAAGTATTAATACAACTTGTTATATAAGGTCCTTTTTATAATGATTGTTAGTTTAATCATTTAATATTTTTAATAAAAGCCTTTGTTACTATGTGTGAAACCCTGTTTTCTGTCACCGAATTAAATAAGAATAAATAATATATAAAAACATTAAGTGATATTTTGTAATAATTACCCACTTGATAATTAATGGCAGTAATAGTTCTAAACAAAGAGGATTGGTTACCAAACTAAAAAGAAAAGAAACACTATAAAATACTGACAGTGGCGGATGTATAGAGATCGTAATCTCAACGAGATACCAAAATGTCAATGTCAAATATTGAAATAAAAATTAGAAATTATCTAGATTTTATTCTTGGAAAATAATATTAGCAATTGTATTTTTTTTTCTTAAAAAGATGTCTACAGAGGTAGAGGCGCGACCTCGAGATTGTTTGCCTTGCAGACTTGTTGGTTCAGCCGGTCTCATAGGTATTGGAGGTTATCTTGCTAACTACGCTTGGAAAAACAAAACATTTGCGGGAAGGTACACTTTGTCTACATTTTCCTTTGGTAAGGATATTTTGACACCGTTTAAAATCATGTAATTTCTATATTCAGAGGTACTTATCTGAACCAATAACTTCAGTTTCTTTTAAATAAATGACTGCTTGTATGTTTTAAACTTTACTGGATATAATAAAAATAAATTGTTTAGTTAAAGAATAACTGTAAAATTGGAATATCATACAAATGATTTGTATACATACAATGTATTTCTAAGTATTATAATTTAGTGAAACTAGATTTTTTTATTTCCAACTCTCTACATATATTCAAAAACAAGCAATCAGACATCTAGAGGCCTCAATCAGCCCCTTTGCTAACAAAAGAATTAGATAGATACTTGATCGCAGACAGATAAATGCCAAAATGTATAAAAGATGTCTCAATCAACTTTTATTTTTATTATTCTAGAAACAGGATTATGCAGGCCTTAATCTTGTATCACTGTGACCAGTACTGATCTATTTTGGTTGTTCCATAGAACTAAAGATCCCTGCCTAGCCTTATAGCATTTAAGAACTGCAGGACTTTATTGGCTGAGAGCATCGGTCTCTCATCTGGTAGCAATACATGCTTTTCCAGAATCCAGTTTTTGTTTTTTTTTTATGTCGTAAGTGGCAAACGAACAGGTGGGTCATCTGCTGTTAAGTAATCACCACCGTCCATGGACACTAACAACACCAGAGGAGTCGCAAGTGCGTTGCCACCCTTTGGGGAAAGGGATTAGGGGTGGGAGAGGAGAAGAGCGGAGGGGAGGTGGGCCTCTGGCGCTCTCACTGACCGAACGAAACAATGCAACCACTGCTACTTCACGTCGGTTTTCTATGAGAGGGTGGTACTACCCCGGGCGAGCTGACCCATTCATGCTGAAACCAGTAATAGTTTCAGCGTAGCTCTACCACCGTAAACCAGTAAAAACCGCCAGCACCAGTTTTGTGTAGGCTTCGGATAACATTCACACAAGAGGTGTTTGTGGCTTTCATCCACATTATCACACTATCACTTGATCACCTACTGCTGTTGATAAATGTTAAAATATTCATATACTGCCTTCTTTTGCTTCTGTTTAATCACAGTTCTTATTTTTCTTACTCAAATGTGTTTCGATAACAATGACACAAGCAATCCGGGTGTAATTTCTAAATCTGAAAAATGATTTGTGAAATATTAAATATAAATAGATGCTAAGGTATTTATATAGTCCCTAGTTAGTTATTAACATAAGGTATAAACAAATTTGAACCAAGTAATAATTTTTCTTTTATAAATGAACAATGAACTATTTGTATTAATTATTTTGTGTTTATAGTTATAATTTTAGATTGTTTTTCCCATGAACACATTCTGTCCTAATTAATTTAATTTTTCCTATTTAATTCGAAGTCGACATATTTGTCCTCTATTAATCGTAATTAATATCTATTTCAGCATTCATATGCCTTGGAATTGCGAGGTACAAACAAACGTACCCATTTAATAAGGAAGAGAAACAATAAATACAAGGACTCCAATATGCCTACATTTAGTAGCAAAATTTTAATGTAAGAAAGAATGTAAAATGTAAATTATGTAAATAAATAGTTATAATTGTTTATTTTTTTTAATTTCGATAGAAACTAAAATTCAGATTATGCTATATTAGGCTATGATTAATTGTCTTAACCCTTCATTTAACATCTTTTGTGTAAGTACTTGAAACCATGAATTTATTATATATTTGAAAAAAAAACAGCTATGGTTATGCTATGTGAAAACCTTAAAGGGCTTGTTAGTTGTTATTTCATTGAACCTGAATTGTCAAAGGTCCATTCTGAATAAAATTAATTTGAAACACAATTAAACACCGAAATGACGTATTTATCAATTCATAAACAAAATTAGATAGTTTCAAATTTTCTGTATTCACTAAACGATTTAAATGTATCGAACGAGTTAAGTAGAACGGTGAAGCTGTTAAGACCTGGCTTGATCAATAGCGTAATCATTTCGAAAAAAAATGGGATTAGTTTTCAGAGTTATAATTAATGCCATCTATCGAATTTATGAAGAACTATTTTGTACGTCACATAATGCCTACCTTTAATAATTTTACTACATACGATAGATGATGGTAATGTTATTAAGGCAACTTAAAAAAAAATTAAAAACTAAACAATATGTAAACCCGAGCAAGATTCGAATGTGGAAATACGATAGCCACACACATCCATTGCTGTGACATAGTTAGTTTGCGTTTTTGAAGTATGCAGTTGCTGTTCTTCTCCGCTAGGAGTAATATTATTCTGTGAGTAGTAGTCTGGTCTTTAGTAATAACACTCATTGACAAATAAACTATATACTAAGTAGTGAAACTAAGAAAGAATTATTGATATCGATCAAGTAGTTGCATACATGTCGCGCACAACAATAGAGTTCTATCATTTTATTTATACGAGTGGTCCGACTTCGACTATAGATAAAAAAAGTTTTCTATTTTTTTTATTGATAATACTAAAGCTCGTCAATAGCTATAAAATAAAAATGAATGAAGAGAAGCGGCTTAGAAACAAAGGACGGAGATCGTCTTAACTGTTTTTTCTTCACTGTCTATTTATATATATGTATAGATAGATTAACCACTTAACATTAGTTACTTATAGATCTATCTTCTATTTCATAACATAATAGACCATGATAATTAATTAGGTACCATTAAGACGAAATAAATTCAGATGTATTAATATTGTGCGAATTAAGTAATCCACGCTTAATGATTTTTTTTTATTAAAGCATTATTAGCTTACGATCGCATTATGTTTCTTATAAACTTTACAGATTAAAAAAAAGGAAATATTTTAAATACAAATATAGCCATTACCAAATTAAAACCCGCGATGAATGGTCGATTATACATTTCACCGCCTCGCTGGCAGTGCTTTTTGCACCAACATTCCTGAAAGACATTTTAGGACAAGCCAAGATTGTCAGGAGAGTTTAACAAATATATCGTAACTTGATCCACATTCCGGACATAGGTAATGTGAATTTAATCTATATACTAATATTATAAAGGTGGAAGTAATGTTTCTTCGTTTGGTTGAACGCGTCAATCTCAGGAACTACTAGTCCGATTTGAAAAATTCTTTCAATGTTAGAGAGCTCATTTATCGAGGATTATATCATTAAGTTAAGATTGATAGGAGCGAAGCACCAATAAAGAATATTTCAAAATCGTTTTTCCTTTTGAGAGCTTCGCTGCATGTTATCGTTAGCCCAAAGTAACTATTCCACGTGGGCGAAGTCGCGGGCAGTAGCTAGTTATTCATAAATCTGATACTGCTCATCTACATACTTGTACAATGTAATTTATTGTATTAACTTGACAAATATACCTATGAATAGAAAAATTGTTTTCTTCTTTATGTAGGTCTTCTACGAGTTTAATTCATTACAGACAAAGAGAAATCACTTCAAAGGTTTCAAACAAAATCAGTTTGTTGCGACGACTCGTCGTTTCCATAAAATTAGGATAGCTTTGTAATTCAATTAACATAAAATACACAAGTTATAGCATAAATCAGCGTTGAACCGAAAAGAAGTACAATAAATATGCTAGTCTCTCAAATTGTTTAAGATATATATATACATATAATATAACATCTGCCAATTCACGCGGCTTCGCACGCGTTTTAAGCGGAATCTTAAGAATACCGATTTCGAGGATTCCTTTGGGGTACCGTTTGAAGTTACCTCAGTTGAGTCGAGGTTAAGGAAGGTTTGAGGAAACGTCTTAGAATATGGTTGCTAGTCTGTCATGTAGTAGCTTTTATATTTTATTCATAATCTGGTGTTATTTAACTCTATATTTTGTATTATTGGTGACATTTTAAGTAATACCAATCGGTTATTGGGCATAAGTGATGTGGATGATAATAATACTACATGAATTCTGAGATGCTACAAAAACTCCGTTTTTTTTATTTACCTGAGGAAATCCTTTATCGATACGCCAGCCTCTCGGGAGAGAGAGTGGGGTATGTCCGACTCGTACGGACTAAAACCCCACGGTGTACCGTCCGCCCCATGGTAGGGGCGGCCAGGGATCGAACCTGCGGTCTTCCTTAGAAACCGCCCCTGCGGCAGCCTGGCGAGTGAACGCCAGGCTTCGTCCTACTATAGAGAGACTACTGGGTATACAACAAGTCGTCTCCCCTCGTCAGCCTCACCTGTGCAACGAGGAGATGGGTCCCCCAGTCTCCAACTCCAACTCCTCAGGCACGGCTCGGTACAAAAACTCCCAGGAAAGTTCTAACAACGGGACCACCAGCTTATTAGAACATTGAAATTATCACAATACACTTATTTATAATACTATTACTCGCCAACGGCAGTAATAATCTGGAAGATTGGTTGCTTAAAAGCTTAAAAAAAATGACTAAAAAATTGCAGACTTTCATACAAACTTTTACTCCTTTTTTCACCACCTCAGGAAATCATTTTATAAAAATCCTGCCTTAGTACTCACCTACATTGATAAAGGAACCAGCGCGCAAATTTTCATAACCCTAGGTCCCGTTGTGTGAGCTGTCCGTTGATATGTTACTGAGTCAGTTATTTTGAATATATACAGATGTGAAAAATTACAAATTGCTTCAGTGTTATTACCGGAGCGGTTATAAATTAAACCAGATGCTGGTGGACTTGCCACTGTCTCTCTTTTCGTTTGACATGGTTCAGTCAGTGTGTACCCATCTGCTTGTGGCTCGCAGACCAACACGTTACAAAAGAAACTAGTGGGCGCCCACTGGTCGACATTCGATCATAGCTCATTGATTTTTTTAAGTTTGAATTTTATTAGGGTTAATATCATTGTTGAATGTAGAATGAAAAAGGGTAATTGGAACGTAAGAGTAAAATAATACATACAGTCGAGCATAGCAACCTCCTTCACAACCTTTTTTGAAGTCCTTTATTGACAGATGTCAAAATGTCTTTTTTATTTACATGTGTGTATATGTTGTGTAAAATTGAAGCAATAGTGTGAGTAATGCATATTTTAATTAATTTAATGTACTTCTAATGCATTTTATATAAAATAAATAGCTTTCTGCACTTCTCCTCCATATAAACTTTAACTATGCCAAGTTTCACGTTCATCCGTTCGCGCATTTCTCTCAAAAGGAATACAAAGTTTGGGGTTCACGTATTAATATATAGATAACAAAAGTACATTGTCAAAGAAAACTCAAATAACAAATCTGACGTGCCTTTTTATTCAGTGAAATGGGTAAAGACGTCAAATTAATGAGATACTAGGAAAATGTTTTTTTAATACTACGATATCTATTTACATAAGCAGGAAAAACACGAGAGCAAAATGAAATCACATTTCCGACATGTCACATTCTAACAAATAGTGATGCTTTCAGGCGTTCAGTGACACGTATCATGTTGCCTATAACATTAAGTAATGGGTATTACAGTGAGTGGCTTGCACGCGATTATTCGACGCAATAAAGACAACATTGAAATGTCACTGTGTAAATAGCAATTTCGTTTTTCTGTACAAAATACTCCGTTTATATTTGATTCAACACTTGATTCAAAAATGATACTATAAGATCTTAAATAGAACCGGTACTCAACGTCTCATCGTGACATTTCCATACACACTATCTATACTAAATATTATAAAGAGGTAAAGTTCGTGAGTCTGTGACGTTGTAGGGGGTAATCTCAGGGACTACTGGTCCGATTTGAAAAATTCTTTCAGTGTTATATAGCTCATTTTTCGAGGAAGGCTATTGTTATACAATACGTATAATCAGCCAGTCGGTCAGGAACACCAATAAACACTCTGAAGGCACTGTAACTATTTATCCGGGCAGAGCTTCGCCTTACAGTAACTTCCACATAGGAGTGCGTGCAGATCAGCGACATCTTGCCCTTTATATGCCGAACTCCCACCAATGTAGTCTCACACCGGGGTGAATAATAAACAGCTGGTAACTTCAACCAATAGCGTTCGAGGTCATTAGTAACATCCCCGATAAAGTCAATAGCGCGGTATCGCAGGTCAATAGTGGTTCCCCGGGTGGCGTTGTAGTCTGGCCTCTCGGGTGTGTCATAGCGTTACCGGACGTAGTCATAAATACTATATATCATCACACTAAGACCAATAGGAGCGGACCACCAATGAATAATGTTTCAAAGTTGGGTTTTTTTTCTCTTTAGAGCTTCTGCTGCGTATTGGTGATGGCCCAGAATAATTATTCCACGTGGACGAAGCCAGTAGAGTATACAATTTTAGGTCCGTTCCCTCGGCGTGGAGCCCTTGAGTACGCTGCTCGCGCGATACAGTGACACAAAATCTTACATCACTGCGACAACATTACTCATGTCACCTCCACACACGTGCACGCATACAGACTTACACATGCAAGTGGAAGGGTTTTATCTTTTTTTCCCTTATCAAACTGAGAGAGAGAGACGAACTTCTTAGCATTCAATGGATTCACCGTGCGGGTGCCAGGTCCATCGTGTGGCCGAGGGAGAAACTCAGAGCAGTTCCCAGGACTTGCGACCCAGGTGTAGGTTTAAGGAGGCCCCCTTTGAGATGCGCATCAACGCTCACCTTCACTGCTCGAGTTTCCCGCCCTGCCTAACCAAATTTGGTAGGAACCTGTTAGTGCATCCTTTGATACTCGTTCTAAAATAGAACTTACTGCAGTTCTCGACAGGCCAAGGTCCTTCAGAAGGTTATAGAGAGATTTTGCTGGTATACCTCTCGCTCCTACTTCTACCGCGTATAAATTAACCACATAGCCATTTTTATTTAGTTCGTTAGTTAGATCGTAATATTTACTTAATTTTTTAATTACAATATTACCCGATACAAAATATATATAAGAGTTGTTGAGATATGTATGTTTGGTACACATATATGTTTCAACAACTCATATATGTATAAATAGTTACCTTAGCTTAGGTTAGCTTACATAGGTCGCGAATTGCATGTATCAGGCAACAGCCAAAGCCGAGGCGTGCCGCGCACCCTTGAGCTAGTTGTCAAAATAAAATCGGCTGAGTGCCTTAAGCGCTCGCCTTAGTAGTCCAGTGAAGCTGTTAAGACCTTGCTTGGTCAATAGCGTAGTCAGTTCGAAAAAAAAAAAAGTATACAATTATTAATAACTCTCCGTGCCCGTGACTCCGTCAGCGTGGGACTTAATGTAAAAAACAGTGTACAATAAAATTTTGAATGTCCATTCCATTTACTTATTTACTTTTCTATCGTATTTAAATCGCGTCGTCATTAATATTACAATAACTTTTGATAGAGTGAACCGATGTGAAATGAAAACAATACTAAATGTTATTCTAGGAAATGCTTTATGATTTTCCTGGTGAGTTTTTGTCGTGAACGCAGTACTTTAGCACTGGTGCATGTTAATACAAACAGACAGAGAGACATTTCTAAAAATGATTGAAATGTATTTTATTACTTATTTCAAAACACATGCAACAATTTTGTTCACTGAAATGTAAAAAGTACACACATCTTAGATTTACATTCCTATTATATGTATGGATAAAGTATCCTATTTCATAAAAATGTACTATTCCCGAGGGATAGATCAAATCTACATGAACGCGAACGAAACCACGAGCAAAAGCCAGTTAATTATATTTGAGTGAATTATTTAAAATTACCAATTAAAATAATTAGAACACACATGATATATATATAAAAAAAACTGAGTCGTCACGGGACTCCAAGCAGATGTGAAACATCGAAATTTTTGGAATCGAACGAATCTCAAATTCCCAAATTACACTATAGGTATGCGAGCTCAGTGCGCCAAGAGAGATTGCGCACAATCGCTTGTGCATGGCATCGCGTCGCCACGTCTAACACACTCGCCAGGCCAACAATCAGTTTTACCTCGCCTATAGATTATTCACATAAACAAAAATTTGAGTTTGTTTTAATAATGTTTTACATTAATGTTTATTAAGAAAGATAAAACTACATGTGGCAGAGATGCGAATGTTAAGGTGGATGTGTGGTGTAACTAGAATGGATAAGATTAGGAATTAATATATCAGAGGAAGTTTGAAAATAGCACCAGTAACAGAGAAGTTAAGGAGTAATAGGTTAGCATGGTATGAGCATGTTATGAGGAGAGATGAAGACCATGTAACTAGAAAAGCTTTGAATATGACGGTCGATGGATATGGAAGACCGAAAAAAGGATGGATGGATTGTGTGAAAAATGATATGTGTGTAATAGGTGTGATGACTGAGATGACATCTGATAGGCGAGCGTGGAAAAGGAAAACATGTTGTGCCAACCCTACTTAGGTGGGATACGGGTAAGAAGATGATGATGATGTTTATTAATACAAGAAATCATAAATGATCTTAATTCAAAATGTTATTTGACTACTGATCGAAGCATCGAGGTGTGGCCAGAGTCACAGCTAAGACTTAACCTAAAAGACGTGACTACCTATCAAAGTGCGATAGAATAGCGACTCGAATGGTACACGATATCCAAAGAGTGAGATTTGGTTTGCCGCAATGTCGAAGAGCCCGAATTGTCGTATCAGCATATTGTGCTGTTGGCGGTCAGCGTGATGCAATTGTATGTTTAGTGTAAACAGCAATCAGAAATATTTATTACCAGGTAATAGTGGAGAATGAAGGAGAAACACACACTGTGCTGATCGTTAGATGGGATAACCATAAGAAGGTGAAGAAGTAACTACCAAAACATAATTCCAATATAAAACTATAAATCAGTCTCCATGTTGAACCACGTAAAATGAATTTTTTTCTATCAATAACTGATATTCGCGACTTCGTCTGCGTTTTTATTACGTTAACAATAGGTGTGTTTCATATGCACAACAAAGAACGTAAGCACTGCAGCGCTTGTCCTACTGCTTCACGGCAAGAAAACACATATAGCTGAATGCATAACATTTATGAAACTCGTAAAACTTTAATAAGTATATTCTAAATGAAGATATTATAGAGATCAAATTTTTAGATTACCAAGTACGTAAGTAGTGAAGCTAAAAAAATGATATCCAGCAGTCTTTTTAGGTGTTTTTTTTTTTTTTTTTTATTTACGTGGGGAAATCCTTTATGGATACGCCACCCTCTCGGGGGAGAGAGTGGGTTATGTCCGACTCGCACGGACTAAAACCCCACGGTGTACCGTCCGCCGCATGGTAGGGGCGGCCAGGGATCGAACCTGCTGTCTACCTGAGAAACCGCCCCTGCGGCAGCCTGGCGATTGAACGCCAGGCTTCGTCCTACTATAGAGAGACTACTGGGTACACAACCAGTCGTCTCCCCTCGTCGGCCTCACCTGTGCAATGAGGAGATGGGTCCCCCGACCCATCTCCTCAGGTTCGGCTCGGTTATGGGAGGGGGCGAGTGTTCCTCCTCCCCCTCCTTCCTGCTCTCCTTTGGCGGAGAGGGCCACTTTGCGGATCTTCCTCGCGGGCCCTCTCCGCCGCCTCCTTCTGCGAGATGACTTCCTCGCAGAAGGAGGCCACAGCAGTCCATCCCTCCTCGCTACCGAGCATGGCCGAAACCACGCCCGGCAGCGAGAAATCGTTCCCTACCGCCGCAGCCAGGGTGCGACGCTGATCGTCCCACGCCGCACACTCAGAGAGAGTGTGCTCGGCCGCCTTCTCCCGAACACGGGAGGGCCGGGCGCTGCCTGCCGCCGTCTGTATGCAGGGGTGGTGAGAGCCATGGCCGCCTACGGGGCACCGTTGTGGGTGGACTCCCTCAGCGCCACGAACGTTCGAGTGCTGCGCAAAGCACAGCGCACAGTGGCGTTGAGGGAAATCCGCGGGTACCGAACGGTGTCCTCGGCGGCGGCCATGGTGCTCGCGGGCTCTCTTCCTTGGGAGCTGGAGGCGGAAGTTCTTGCCGCCGTATACAACTATGCGGCGGCAGGAAAATCCCGAGGGCAACCTCCGGCTCCCAGGGAGAAGGCTGCGTTGCGGGCGAGAGCCCGCAGCGAGCAATTAGAGAGGTGGGGGCGGGATCTGGCGGACGAGCGTTACGGAAGATATACCATGAGTCCACCCACAACGGTGCCCCGTAGGCGGCCATGGCCCTCACCACCCCTGCATACAGACGGCGGCAGGCAGCGCCCGGCCCTCCCGTGTTCGGGAGAAGGCGGCCGAGCGCCGCCGCCGCCCCTACTATACGCGGTCCGAGCCCCTTGAAGTGGGGCTCGAACCGCCAGCGCCCGTACAGGGTGAGGCCCAGATATTTCATCCGGGACCCCACCCGGATACGTACGCCGCCCACCGTTAGGTGGGAAGGTGGTAGAGCCACGATAAAGCTATTACTGGTTTCAGCATGAATGGGTTAGCTCACCCGGGGTAGTACCATCCGACCTACAGAAAACCGACGTGAAGTAATAGTGCTTGTATTATTGCGTTTCGTTCGGTCAGTGAGAGCGCCGGAGGCTACCTCCCCTTCTCCCCCCCTCCCCCACATACGGGCTGGCAACGAACACGCGACTCCCCTGGTGTTACAAGTGTCTATGAACGGTGGTTATCATTTAGCTGACCCACCTGTTCGTTTGCCTTCTATGATATTAAAAAAAAAAATCGAGTATATTTTATAATGCGTACCTTATGATATTATAAAATATAAATATTATTTTTTAACATAGTCTGCAACATCGACATTCGCTACACAGATCACGGAGTAACGTCGGGGTAAACAAGTCGCGCTAATGATAAGAAGAACTCTGCCGCCGCCCAGTCGCTCGCGTCCGCCCGCCCAACGCACGTGTCCAGTAACAATAAACAAATAAACATAGTAACAAAATAATATTACAGCATAATAATATTATGGGTGAGTAAATTAATTGATTATTACTGTTTATATATTTTTTTACAAAAATATCAATTAAAAACATATGTTGCCCTTTTTTTTTAAATATTGTACAGTGATTTATATACGTCTCTGTTCATTTCTAAAGTTAGTGAAACAAAGTTGAAATACTTTATCTATGGACTTTTGCTAGTGCCTTTACAATGAAATGCGTAAATTATTCGCGTCGTGTTGGAAGAAACAGTTTTTCTCATAACAAAGCAATTCGGTGGATATCTTTCACTTCAATTTAATATCTATTTTCATATTTTATTTATTTTATAACTATCCGTGTATTATATGTGATTTTGATTAAGTGATTATTTATTTTAAAATAGTTTATTAAAGCGCTGATTAATATTAATTTCGAAACGTGGAAATGCTTATGAAACTTATTATTTTGTCAAATAATACTTAATAAAGAGATATATACAATGGATACATATGCTTAGCGGAGACAGTATGGTTCAACTTGGAGTTAAAATAATGTTACGGGACCATTTGGATGCGGTGACCGCTTTACATCAGGCGACCCGCATGCTTGTTTGCTACCGTCGTAGTATAAGTATAAAAATTAGAAAACAGCTGATTTAACGATATTTTTCTATTATGATTAAGTGACCAAAATGAATTGTATATTTTAACGCTATTTATTCATAGTATTTTGAACTATTCTCCATATTTTTAATGTAAACTTTATAACTGTAATATTAAATGTAAAACCAAAAGAAATCGTTGTTAATATTTTAGTCTTATATTATTTTATACATATTGAGTATTATGGAAAACCCTTATCGAGCCTTTATTCTGTTTATAATATATAAAACACACCGTTATAACAAACAATATCTAATTCACAATACCGCACACGACGCCGGATCGATGTTGCTATTACACGTAGCTAATTCTGTTATCTGACAGATAAGCCGAGGGCAAATCGACTCGGGCCTGGCGGAATGTCACGGGAATACTACGGCACTGATGTGGAAAGAGACATGGAAACATCTACGAGATATGTGGAGAGGGATATTTATCCGGGCGCTCGGGTTGGAAGCGACTGGGAGTATCATAGTAACGTGTGGAGCGCAGTTCTCGGTGCTGTCGCTGGAGCTGGCACGGTTCTGCTGATAGCGGGAGTGGTGCTGATGTGGAGGAAACCTAGGAGACGGGAACTACCGCTGTTAGCTCCGATGGATATTGGACACAGCGTAAGTAAATACAATAATTTGTAGTATGTAACGCTTATCATATGATAAAACTATAAAAAAAATTGTACAGATTTATATCCTTACTATCTTAACCTTAACTAATATTATAAAACTAGCTTTACACGCGACTTCGTCCGTGTTAATGTAAATTTGGTTTATCCTTCGGCAATAATACACTTTTTCTGGATGATAGATACACGTATTTTTCTATACTCCTTACATATCGTTAAAAGATAATTTATTTACATAAAATAATGAGGAAATTGTTAGGAAGTAAAATGAATTGGGGACATTTCGTACAAACAATGTATTTTATTTGTATCTGATTTTGATTGAATATTGTATAATGAGTTCCATAAATAAAAGAAATTATTTTAACAAATAAAAGAATTATATTATATATAGGAAATGAAGATTATCGTGATCTTACAAAGTATGTTCCCGTTAGGCTACAATTTGAAAAAAAGTCTGGTAAATATCACATACTTGTAGCAAAATTAATTCACGGGGTATGGTTGTTATTACGATGAAAACTCGTCGTCGCCTTCATTTCAAAGTCAATTGAGTAATCACTGAAATGTAGTTGGTGACTTAACTGTAAATAATTTTTACATTGCTTTATCAATGAAATTATCAGTTCGACGGTCGTCTGTACTTTTATTACTATAGCATCTTTTACTAAATATATATATTTATACATTTAATAAGAATATAAATCTAGCTTATCTGTACTTTTTAGATTTTTGAAGTTATACTTCTTTTGGCGCGTTAGGGAAAAATGACGAGAGTAAATTTTTAGGATGCGAGCGCACACCGTTACGATAAACCGACACCCTGAAGTTAGCTATGGTCAACATTTTGTTTCTTTGTATTTATTGTTTGTATTAAAACTTTTAATGTATTAAATACCTTTTTTCTATTGTTAGTGTCGTTTTTTCTACAAACGTAGAATAAGGCGAAATATAAAAATTTTGAAAAGATTTTTATCTTGTTACGCCAAAGAAGTATAACTTCTAACGCGTGTACATAAGTACAAATACACTATTTTTTTATTATTTTGGCTATTCAGCCATGTGTATTGCGTTTGCAAAGAAGAACGACATTTTCTGGATTCTTTATGTGCTTTTATACAAAAAATCAGAGTGTTTGTCAGTGTGTACACGTAGAGGAAGTTAAACTTCTTTAGATATGTATTAATATCCTGCCTACCTTGATTTATCGAAAGTCTTCGATCTAGTTTCGTATGATATTCTTTGGGGTAAATTAAGGGATGAAACTTGTCAACCTGGAGAAATTGTGCTGTTATTTATGCATTGGTATAAGAACCAAATGAACTCTGTAAGGTGGGTAGGCTCTCGTTCGGAGAGTACGAGCTGGATTGCGGAGTGAGGCAGGGGGGACTTACCTCTCCTACGCTATTCAACCTGTACGTTAACCGGCTGATTTACGAGCACAGCAGCACCGGCATCAGGTGTCATATAGACGGAGTGTGTGTAAATAATAACAGTTACCCAGATGATATGGTGCTGCTGAGCCCTTCCATCGGTGCTTTACGAAGACTCCTGAAAATTTGTGAGTCTTACGCGGTGGCTCATGGATTCAAACGCAACGTGAACAAGAGTGAAATAATGATTTTCAAGCCGGATAACAAACGATACACTTTTGTTCCGAATTTCACTTTATAAGGTACAGCTCTAAACAAAGTCGAGCAATTTAAGTATTTGGGCCACTGGGCCACCGAGGATCTTAAGGACAATGTGGACGTGTATAGGGAGCGCAGGGCACTGTCTGTTCCATGTAATATGTTGGCCCGCAGGTTTTGACGGTGTACAGGGACTGTTAAGGTTGCGCTTTTTAAAGTATACTGTCAGTTCCTTTACTCTTGCAGCCTGTGGGTTGATTATACGCAACGGGCATACAGCGATCTGCGCCTTCAATACAATAACGCGTTCCGGATGCTGATGAGGCTACCACGCCACCTCCAGCACTTCTGCGATGGTCGCGGATGCTAGTATCGACTGCTTTGCGGCAATCATGCGCAAACGGTGTGCTTCTATGATGCGTCGCAGCCGCGACAGCCCCAACAGCATACTGCGCGCGCTGGCGTACCGATAGCACTCCCCGATGTTAGCTCGCTGGATACGGCTACATGCAGTCGTATAGTGAATTTTCAACATCATCGGGGTTCCACCCGGACGCGGCTCTTACTGTTACATTGTGTGTACGGTGTTTTTATTTATACATTTATTATTATTATTATTATTATATTAAACTTAAACTTGTATTCGTAGTAACAAATGATATTATTATTATTAAATCTTATAAGAGAATGCTCGTAAACTATGCACCTACAGTAGTATAAATACGTAACTATACATTACTAATTTTGATATACTACTAGACCCAGATCAGACATATATACCTACATATACACCTATAATACATACCTTACGTTTAACGCGTAACGTAAATTTTTCCCTACCCTGCCATAAGCAGTTTCACTTGAAAAACTTTATCTGTGTTAAAGCAGTCGTGATTCAAATATATAGATAGCGATCACTGTCTTTGTAAAAAAATGTTGCATTATCACTTGATGATACGTGACCTAATCATACTAAAAAGGGCTAATATTAAAATTTTACACTTGGCAGAAAGAACAGAAAAGTCTTAAAAACCTTAAAAAAATTTTTTAGGATGGAAATCTAATGGATTTTTTTTTATACACCGATAATAAAATTCTAATTTTACCATTCATATGGTTTTACGTTTTTTCTAATAACCTTCATATTTTACATGTACAAAACTGAAAGATCTTGGCGAATAACATAATATATATTAAGTACGGCTAAGATTGCTTACATAGAAAAATTATAATTATTTGATAAATACAGTAGAGTGAGTCTTTATGCGAGCTTCGATAACGGAAGTAGCGCTGTTATACATACTTGGCCTATTTAATATTACTTTTTTTTATATCATAGTTGGTAAATGAACGCGTCACTTGATGTTAAGTGATCACCACCGTCCATAGACACTTGCGACAGAGGTGTCGCAAGTGTGTTGCCAGCCTGTATTTGGGGGAGGGGGGGAGGGGGGAGGAAGTGGGTCAGCGCTATCACTGACCGAACGAAACGCAACAATGCGCAAGCACTGTTACTTCACGTCGGTTTTCTGTGAGAGGGTGGTACTACCCCGGGCGAGTCTACCCATTCGTGCTGAAAACAGTAGTAGCTTCAGCGTGGCTGTACCACCTACCAGAATTAACTACACATAGATATATGTTTGTAGTATTATATTATATTAAGCATAGAAGTGTGCATACATATGGATTTAGATAATATATAGCTGACAAAAAAACGATTGATAGTATATCCATAATAATTTGAACTTATTATCTGTAATGTTTTGCTTTGTAAATAAATAAAATAAAAAATATTTCTGCCACAAAAAAGCAGTGCTCGAATTTCTGTGTTCTAATTCGGGCACTACATTACAACATATTTTTTTTAATGTCTCAAGGAGGCAAACGAACGGCTGGGTCACCTGATGTTAAGTGATCACCACCGCCCATAGATACTAGCAACACCAGGGGAGTCGCGAGTGCGATGCCAGCCTGTGGATAGGGGAGGGGGAGGGAAAGTAGAAAAGGAAATGTGTCTCCGGCGCTCTCACTGATCGAACGAAACGCAACAATGCAAGCACTGTTACTTCAAGTCGGTATTCTGTGAGAGGGTGGTACTCCCCCAGGCGAGCCGACCTATTCATGCTGAAACTAGTAATAGCTCCAGTGTTGCTCTACGACCTTCAAATACTGTAATACGAGGTATTCCAATTTAGTTCATAGGAGTAATATTGAGTTATAATTCACCAGGTGGATCGCATGCCTATTTTCTACGTCGTAGCATTCAAAAAATGTCAGCCGATAATTCGTTTCATAGTGTACTTTCTTACCATATAGTCTTTACTAATATATAGATGCGAGTGTGAGTTTATCTGTGCATACAGGTTGTTACGGATGCAGAAAAGGACACAGGATTTCTGTCATCCAAAAAAAATTTACGAGGAAAAAATGTAGCTACTATTTTTTTTATCTCTTTATAGGATTTAGCGTTTGTCTCATCTGATCTCAAATGAGGATATCGTCTAAGATGGTAAACGACTTAGAGGTGTTGCTCTCAAGTGCAACTGGCGGAACACACCAATAGGTGTTTGGAGACAGATTTTCAACTGAGTGATAGCTAATCAGGCGGTCTTAAAAAAACCCTTAAAAAAATCCATTATGGATACGTCACTCTCCTGTCGGAGAGAGTGGGTTATGCCCGACTCCCACGGACTAAGAGTGGCAGAGCCACGCTGAAGCTAGTACTGGTTTCAGCATGAATGAGTCGGCTCGTCTGGGGTAGTACCAGCCTCTCATAAAAAAACCAACGTTAATTAAACTGCTTGCATTGTTGCGTTTCGTTCGGTCAGTGAGAGCGCCAGTGGCCCACCTCCCTTCCCCCCTCCTCTCCTCTCCCCCTCACTTTCTTTCCCACAAACACAGGCTGGCAACGCACTTTCGACTCCCTCGGTGTTGTTAGTGTCTATGGACGGTGGCGATTGCTTAAAATCAGGTGAACCACAAGTTCGTTTGCCAGTTATGACATAAATATAAATTAAAAAAAGACTAAAACCCCACGGTGTACTGAGGGACCATATTGTTTGGGCGGCAAGGGATCGTCCTACGCTAATCACCTTGGATAGCCACAAAAGCCTGAACACCATGCTATGCTTTCATCACATCCATCGTATCAAGTCTACATTAAAACGAACGAAGCCACGAGCAAAGGCTAGTAATATTTTTTTATATCAAGAGCGGTTAGATAAATATAAAAACACTTTCAAAACATACGTTCATATATTAAAATGTACCAATAATATGACATAATGGAAGGATGTCACTCGATGATATTACTTCAATCCATTTAATTTATGACGCGGTGTCTCGGAAGTTTATAGGATATTGAATGTGTACTGAATAAAATAAGCATAAATTGGATGATACTTACTTCTTTATGCTCTATTTAGCGTTATAAAAGTAAACCGATACGATAAAATTACTTCGAGATTTATTACATTTTAAAAGCAAGTTAGTGAGGAAAACTGACTAATACTTTGTTGATAAGTAAGGGTAAAATGTCTTATTATCGTATGATAGCCTAAAATGATTTAGATTTGCATAAGAAAATTGCATACTGGTTTTTTACTCTTACTTTTTATTGTTTATTGCACACCAATACACAAAATTAAACAGCAATTTTCAGTATATGCGTTCAGTTAGGCTGCCTTATCGGTTAGAGCGATCTCTTACAGGCAAACATTAGAAGACATTTAATTTTCAAAATACTCTGTGCCAGTATAAAATACAAAAAAGTACAGACAAGAATAAATATACAAATAACACATCTTATATTAGGATAACGAGAGAAAATATCATTTGTAGGCGGTAGAGCCACGCTGAAGCTATTACTGGTTTCAGCATTAATGGGTCGGCTCTCGCGGGGTAGTACCACCCTCTCACAGAAAACCGACGTGAAGTAACAGTGCTCGCATTGTTGCGTTTCGTTCGGTCAGTGAGAGCGCCAGAGGACCACCTCCCTTCCCCATCCCCCCAAAGACAGGCTGGCAATGCACTTGCCACACTGGTGTTGCTAGTGTCTTTGGACGGTGGTGATCACATAACATCAGGTGGCTCACCTGTTCGTTGGCCTTCTATGATGTTATTTTTTATATCAGGATAACAAGAGATAATATCGATTAAGACATTTTTAAAATATTGTAACAGATGTCGCTTGCCTAACATCAGAAGGAAGTGAGATCCATAGTCGTACAGCTTGGACCGATAACAGTATTGTTTTTCTATACGAAAGGTACCTTATACACTTTTTTGCATGCTCGTTGGTTTAGTATTTAAGACGTGAGAACATAACAAAAAACCAACGAACGAACACACAAAATCACATTCGCAGTTAAATATAATTAAAAACAAACAAACCAACATCCTACTAAATCTATACATATAATAAGATGGTAAATCTAGCGAGTCAGTAATTTTTAGATTTATGTAAAAAAAATTGTTACATGTGTTTAAGAATAAAAAATAAAATACATTTCAATCATTCTTTAAAAAATATGTCTGTCTATCTGTCTGTTTATTTGAACACGGATCACTGCTAAAGTATTGTGTTTATGATAAACCCTTGACAATGAAAATCATAAAGTATATCTTCGAGTAACATTTAGTCTTTATTTCATCAAAATCTATTGTTATTTATCAAAAGTTATTGCAATTTTCATGACGACGTGACTTAATTAAGACAGTAAAGTAGTTAGTAATTAGACGTGATACATTCAGGTGACTTTCACGTGGACGAAGTCGCGGTCACAGCTAGTCACAGATAAAAGTCGGAATTATGACAATGGATACAAGCAATCAAATCTAATTGATATGAACATAGTTATATACAAACTAAGGTAAACAAACTATTCTGCTTAGAATAAATACTAAATCAACAAAATCAAGTTCGTAAAAGAATTTCTCGCACCAATTTTTAGAATATACCAATAGAAAAGGCAAAAGCTCATTGATGCCTTTCAAAAATCAATGCTGCACGTTCGCGATCACAGTACAAATGTATTTGCTACTTATTTCGTCTTGGTAATGGAGAATTTGAAGAGGACGTATATGCGTCCCACTATACAATGGTTTCCCCGCGATGCTTTCTTTTACCGGAGGCTCTAGCTTATTCGTTAGGATTCAAGCCTTTATCAAGCGATGGGGTATATGAATAAGCTAACTTAGTCATGAGAGATCTATATATCTTCTATATATAATATAAAAATGTAAATCTAACGTGATTTTCATAAAAAAAATAGTTGCAAGTATCTAGGAATAAGTAATAGAATACATTGCAATCATTTTTAGAAATGTCTGTCTGTCTGTTTGTATGAACACGCATCACTGCTAGACTACCGGATTCACAATAATAATAAAATCATAAAGCATATCTTCGAGAGTACCTTAGTGTTTGTTTCATTAAAATCGGTCCACTCTATTAAAAGTTATTGTAACTTTAATGGTGCCGCGACGTAAGTATGAGAGAAAAGTAGATAAGGTAATGGACTAAAAACGATCAGATGACTTTATTAGTCATTGTTTTGTACATCAGCGCGTGGACAAAGTCGCGGGTACAGCTAGTATAAAATATATCTTTACGTTTATAAACTTTTATGTATCTATTTATATATACAGGCCAAAAACAAAACATTTTAGTATCATATTCTCTGTTTGTTAACCGATTTTCTATTCTTTATTTATTTATTTGCATGTGGATATAGCAACAGTCAACAGTCAAAACGCTTTATCACATAGAAACTTAACTTACACTATTAATAATAACAAAAAAATTAAATTATATAATAGTAAATACTGAGACACTTTAAACTTAGAGAAAAAAAATAGAATAAGAATAAACGAAAAAGTGAAAATGAACTCATTTATGAAAACTAAAATTAACATATTGGAAAAAGACAAGATAGCAAATATAATTGCAAATATTGAAATATGATATACCTACTAGCTGTAGTTGAAATAGTAATGGATATAAAATGTGTTTAATTGTATTTATGCTTATAACTTGTTGATCAATAAAAAAACATTTGGAAAGAGAATTTTCCCCATAGCATTGTCTAAGCCTGATACACAAGTCTCTAGTCATCGTATTTTACGATACATAAGCCTGCTAATCTACAATATTTGTACACAACTTTTAAAAAAATCGAGCCGCTCATAGGGTCTAACGACGTAAGTAAAAACGCAAAACAATGGAATGACTGTGTTCTAGTATTAATTTTTAAATCAATTACAGTCTGCATTATTTAAATGTCATAATTTGTAATTTGTTAACATTAGTCCGATTTTCACATCTATTTGGATTCCGAGCTTTAATTATATACATTTCTGTACAGTTTATTGATTAATCAAACTTATAATGGGCTACACAAGCTGAATACAAAATACCAATATTATATATACAGTCCACGCCAAACTTTTTGGCCGGTCTGAATATAGCCGCATGTTCAAACTTACACATAATATCGTCAAAGCTTTGATACAAAACAAAGTTAAATATTATTATAGGAATCTAAAATTGGCGTTTATTTTTCCTTAAGTTGTCTCGATACTAAGGATGTAATATAATAGGTATGTATACCTAAATTTGTGTTCTGCACAGTTATATTCAGAGCGGACAAAATGTTTGGCGGGGACTTATACACAGGCCGCTATACTATGCGTCGCGTCGCTAACCTGATGAGTGCGCAATACGTCACGAGATCTCGGTGACGCGAACCCATACATTTTTTTTCAACCAAAAATTTCTCAACGCGGCTAAGAGAGACTTTCCTTCAAAAAGTCAATAATAACATATTAAACCTTCATTCATTAATTTTTCCGAATACTGGGCGACCACTCAAATAGTGATCTTGCATGAAACCTTCACCGTCATACATACACTTAACCTTTGACATTAACCTATTATAAATATTTCGTCGGGTTTATTGGATTTTATAGAGCCAATTACGGTAGGTGTTATTACGTTCCCGAACCTATTTTCTTCATTGGCCGAATGGAGACCGTGACATTTGATATTACAAAATATCCACTCAACACATACATAAGAAACCGCTACTTCAACTTGACCTATAAAGGTTTATTTAATTCCTGTATACATAAAAGGGTAAAATTGTATAAATGAAATTTAATCTAAGAAAGAAACGGTCTTATATATATAGTAATTGAGACCGAAATAATCTATACGTAAAAATGATTTTTTTTTATTGTAGCAAGGCAAAATGACTGCACTATGCCTGATAGTAAGCACAGTACAGTCCAAAAACAGTGGCGACCACCGAGTGACACACTATCCATCGTTAGTCGCCACTATCATGCCGGCCTGCAAAAAGTTGGATATGCACAGGCTGATACCGAAATGCGACCCGCAGAAGCGAATCACTATTACGGGCTTTTTCGCTATATACATGGTGGTTGCGACCCAGTCAGGCTGTAAAACCCTACTAACTCGCTTTCGCCATTGCCTCGTTCGTTAATCAGCAGGGTGCACCACGTGCAGGTGAGGTTGGCTTGGGTGTCTCAAGTCTTATGATGTTATTCGACACCCCTTACAATCGAATTTGAATACCGTAATCGTATTACAGATATATTTTGATAATCATTTACTAACAGATAAAACAGTTTTCACAGTAATGTATAAATTATTCAACGCTACCCTTTCTGATAACTAAACAGTAATTTAAAAAATGAGAATAGATAGGCTAAAAGTCCTGTCGAGTTAAAATGTATTGACCAAATTACACAAAACAAAGTAACTCTGAAACATGAAATAACTACGAGATGATTAGTCCGGTGAAGTTGTTAAGACCTTGCTAGGTCAATAGTGTAGACAGTTTTGAAAAAAAAACGAGATGGTAAACGTAAGTATCTAGTAATTGATATATACCTAAGCAGATCATAAATTCTGTCAAAATATTTAATGTAATTAGTTATACACTTTTTGATAATAGTTTTTTTTTTTTTAATGAAATGAAAAGTAGTTAAATGTACAATACAGTTTTATTTATGATATTCAAAATACCCTCCCCTATTCTGAATATATGGCACAGCCAATTATCGATCGCAGCACGCACAATATTCATATCTATTTCTGCCGCTGCTTTAACGAAAGGTGCTCGGAGAGTCTCCAAATTCTGAAGAGTTTGACCGCAGACTTTCTCCTTCAAATATTGCCATATCTTGTAATCCAGTGCGTTTAATTATGTACTAGAAGAGAGCCTGTTTTCATGACCGATGAAGGCAATTCCACGGTCGTTTAGCCAGTTTTGCGTGCAAATTTATTTAATAATAACATGATCGTATTTGCTCAGTAAAAAGTTCACTAGCAAGAAGAGTTAATATTCTAAATAAAGTACCGAATAGCATCATCATATTCAATTTGTTTCAATCAATTTGTTGGGTGTAAAATATCTCTATCGTAAAATCAGTGGTAAATATTTTTTTCAAAAATCATTGCTTCGTTCTCATCTATATGTATATAACTATATCTCTCTATTTAAGGAGCGTAAGACTGTGTAAATTTTTACGCTACTTATTCCAAAGCATCCGGCATAATAAACTGTCCATTAATTAATATTCTTGGTATCTTTTACTACTAACGGCTCCACCTTTCACAACTCTTACAAGTTATGAAGTAGATAGACTAAAACGTATTTAATACTACTATATCTTAATTTATAACCTTGCACTATAGATGGCGCTATCTTTCAATAATAAATGGTGCTAATTATAATTGACATGTGCATATAGAAGTCACATAAAATCGTAATTTTTAAGAAGTTAATTTTTAAGTTAATTGAAGCGATCACCAATTTTATTGAACACGAGTTGGTGGTGGTAATGTTATTCAATTAAATTTATAGCTAAGTAATTTAACACATGTTAATCAATAATTGTTTTAATAATTCATTATGACGATGCAAAGAAGGACATCGATACGTGTGGTGATTGATATATTTAAATATTGATTTGTATTTAAGGGGTAGCAACAGTACCTACAATATTACAGTAGTACCTAATAACTTAATATCCTGAACTCACGATTTTTATTCATCGTATCAGCGATTCATAATATGTAAAGTTTTATTCCAACGTAATGTATCTTCAGTGTAAGTAAAATGGATTGGAACGATTGATCACCTATTTTCGGCTTTAAGCATACTTAGAACAAATTCCTATTATTAGAAATATCAAAATACAAAATTTATTTAATCTCCATTTCATATATCACATTAGGCTAATGCTGTATCTAGGATACGATTTAGCTTTTTTTTTCAACATAAATACTTCAGCCGACCCAATAAATTTTAGATCTGAATTTTTTTTTTTTGCAAATGTATTGCGTTATTCTTTATTAGGGTTTTTAATGACATGAATTTTTGAATCACAGTTACATATTTTTGTAATTATTTATCGCTTTTATACTGACCCTTAAAAATTGTTTGTTTTCCTAAGAAAACAAGAAATGTTAAAACTAAAATCACCATTTCATTATCTTAATTATTTCAGTCTCAAACAATGTATTTCCTGCCGGTAGCTTTATTACTAGAAGCATTTTTCTCGACGCAATCTTTAAATCGTGTGTCGCCCTCTCCAACTGAAGCGACAAGTAAATATGAATCTGGCTTTACTAAACGCAATGGTAATTACAACTGAAGCATCATAGATGGCGCACGTTGAAGTACTGATATCTGTGTTTATTTTAGTAACTATGAAAGTATTTAATAATACTACAAAAAAAAGTGTTTGTGTACTTATGTACTCGTGTTAGAAGTTATAGTTCTTTGACGAAAATTTTATCTTTCGCCTTATTCTACGTTTGTAGAAAAAACGACACTAACAACAGAAAAAAGGTATTTAATACATTGAAAGTTTTAATACAAAGAAACAAAATATTGACTATAGCTAACTTCAGGGTGTCGGTTTTTCGTGACGGTGTACGCGCGTATCGTCATAACTTCAGGGTGTCGGTTTTTCATGACGGTATGCGCGTGCATCGTAATAATTTACTCTCATGATTTTTCCCTAACGCGCCATAAGAAGTATAACTTCAAAAACACAGAATAGTACACATTATCACAAGTTTGATCAATTATAACAGACAATGTTAACTATTTAAATAATTGTTTTTAAGCCAAAATAACCTGTAGTCCGGTGAAGCTGTAAAGACCTTGCCAGGTCAATAGCGTAATCAGTTCAAGGAAAAAAAAAACCAAAGTAACATCTACGAAAGAACAGTATAATCTCCAGAAATACAGTATAACAGCAACTTTAAATAGAGTACAGTTTTCAATACGAACAAATATATTACTTACATATGAAACACTAACAGCCGCCCGCGACTTTGCATTTGTATCTTTATAGACGACCAAGTTTTTCCGGAGGATTCGCTCGTATTAACTAAAATCCTGAAAACGTGTCTACATTCTATTTAAATTTGAATTAAACTACATACCAACTATTATGTTTTAACAGATATTTTCGTTATCAAAATTCTCAACAATTTTCTCTAAGTTTTTACAAACCATTAAAACTTTTAAGGTATAAAATAATGCTTATATAGAAAAGAAATACTTAGAAATCATCATCATCTTCTTACCCTTATCCCACCTAAGTAGGGTCGGCACAACATGTTTTCCTTTTCCACGCTCGCCTATCAGATGTCATCTCAGTCATCACACCTTTTACATACATATCATTTTTCACACAATCCATCCATCCTTTTTTAGGTCTTCCTCTACTCTTATATCCATCAACCGTCATACTCAAAGCTTTTCTAGTTACATGGTCTTCATCTCTCCTCATAACATACCCATACCATGCTGACCTATTACTCCTTAACTTCTCTGTTACTGGTGCTATTTTCAAACTTCCTCTGATATATTCATTCCTAATCTTATCCATTCTAGTTACACCACACATCCACCTTAAAATTCGCATCTCTGCCACATGTAGTTTTCTCTCATCCGTCTCTATCGTCGCCCAGCACTCAGATGCGTACAACATTACTGGAAATAAAGAAATAATAAATAAAGAAATACTTAGAAATATTAAGATATAATACAGGTACAATGGTTTTGTTTACAATTATTCCTTGCAATAATACATTTATGAGATGAATACCAATCTGTGTGATATATATTTGCCGACGAAACAACCTTAAATATTACACTAGTCGATGCCCGCGACTAAATTCTCGTAAATATAATTTTGCTGTTATATCGGAATTATCTCTTTTATTTCAATTAATTATATTCTTTTTTTGTATTTTTAAATTGTCATTATATCATTTCTATTTATGATCCCTTTAAACGTTTTACCGATTTGAAGTTGCCTCTTTGAAATTTATTCATAGCTCCTTAGCCCTTATGGAAAAGTGTAGTGATATGTAGCCTTTACATTACAACGGCTCGTGCGCGCAGCTGTTCAAAATAAATAACTCATATAAGATAGAGTAAATCGCGAATTTACGTCTATCTTCCCCTAAAAACGACCGTTCAATAATAATAATTTTTGTTATGTCTATTTTTAGATTTCGGCGCCGCGCCGTCGCCGTTAAGTAAATTTAAATTCGATCTTATTAAATGCGTGTTGCGCCCGCGCTTTTGTAATCGATCCTTTTTAGCTCCCGCACACATCGCGGTTCTCAGTAATATCTCGAGCCTAGGTTGTCCCCGCGCGGAGCCCTCGTGATATTATTATCGCGATACAGTGACTCACCTACATCACTTGAACACACATATGAGATCATCTTTCTCACACACGTGCACATATATACACACGGTGGGAGGGTTTTGTTTTTTTCCCTCATCGAACTGAATCGAATAGTTTTAGTTCGTTTCAATCCGATATACACGTATTAATTTGTGAATCATGCAATTTCGATTGTATGGTTCACAAATGTATATATGTATGAATAGCTTAGAATAGTTAGCTAGGACAGACGCGTCTTTTTCCAGGTAACAGCCCAAGCCGAGGTGTGCGTGCACCCTTGTGTATGTTACCTAAAACCCAAATCGGTTGTGTGCCTTAAGCGCCAACCTTAGTAGTCCGGTGAAGCTGTGAAGACCCTGCCGGGTCAATAGCGTAGTCAATTGAAGAAAAAAAAAGAAAAAAAAAGATATGTAGCCTTGTTAGTACTATGAGAAATCACCAGTCTGCCAATAAAAATTTAATTAAAATAGTTTCAGCTTATTTTTAACCAGTACAATAAAGATTAAGTGGCGCGACGCTATTGTATTTACATATTACACATATTACATTACATGATGTAATGCATTCTATTACATATATATGTTAAAAAGATAGCTAGATCGAGTTTCTTGCCGGTTCTTCTCGATGAGTGGATTGTTTTCCGAACCGGTGGTAGCTTTGACGTTCATAAGTACCTTCTTACGGCTTAAACTGAATAAATTATTTTGTATTTGATTATTTGTATAATTTAAATTGTGATTATGTTATTTATCAATTATATGAAGAATTTGCATCAATCAGAGTTATTCGATGACAACATTTTTATTATCTCTCAACAAATTAACATAGACCTTAGTTATGAGGAGGATCGGTTTTAAAATAACTCTGACACGGGCTCTCGGAATTCTGGTTGTGATGTCGCCCTCGCTTCCGACGACTCGTTTTGTCAACAACTTCATAAATATCGATAAGACTAACAAGCATGTTTAAAGTTAGGAATACTTAAAAATCCGCTATAGCGAGGAACGCGGCGGCGAAGGGAAACGATCGACTTTCAAAGTTTCATCCGGTATTTGGTGAATTTATAGGGGCATAAATAACGGTCAATTTTATATCATACTAGCTTCTGCCCGCGACTTCGTCCACGTGGAATAGTCACTTTGGGCTAACGCTAACAATTTTTTTTTTTCGAACTGACTACGCTATTGACCCACGCATGGTCCTGTTTTCACTATATATCATAGTCATAGACACAGACTTTTTTTGTAGATCTATTTTGTCTCTGTTGTGTCTTTAGTTACTCCTGGCTAAAAAGAAAAAGAAAAACGTATCAAGTCTTGTCATTATATTAAGTCGTCAGTAGATTTTGCAATGGACGTCACTTTCTTTTATTTAAACTATACATACAAAAGTCAACCTTATTATGTTTACCCAACATATATTGTTATATCTCAAAAGGATTTGGCAGCGTTTTCGATGAAAACTCCCAGGCGGTTTTAATTGTTTCCGACATGTCCAACAATTATCGATATATTTCAACCAGTCTACATAAAACCTTGAGAAATTTATATACTAAAACGTTCCTCATGAATTACTTTATCCACTGGTGAAAACCGTATGAAGATCCGTTTCAGTAGTTTTTGAGTTTTACGCGAACAGACAGACAGACAAACGCGGCAGGGGACTTGTTTTTATACTATGTAATAAAATAATATAATATATAATATGAATAATGATAATGATACACATACATAAGTACATAAGGTATATAGTATTAATGTGTTTATTTAAAAATCCGGTCAATTTAGATATCCAAGGTTACAAAAAATCACACTCGGCTGAAAATTGGTAAGATTGTTTAAAACACTATTATAATCTTTTCATTATATCGGAATTTGTGATATTGATACCACTTAAAACATCAATATCTGCCCTTTTTTTATTTGCGCTCCAAAGGCCTTTATTTGCATTGTAAGAGTTTTGTTTTTAATAGACGTCGATGTGAAATACGTTCCGAGCATTATACACGTGACCAGAGTTTTTTTTACGAGGAGTATCAACAGTTTTATCTGGTACAAAACTAGCAGTATCTTCTACCTCAGTCGATGATTCTTGTACATGTTGGTCAATCTAAAACACAGAAAGCATAATTTATTTTATTTAGAATAGTTCTATCATACGTTTAACCATAAACAAACAATGAAAATGCTCTACGGAGTGCGCGCACGTTACCGGCACTGAGGGCGTCGACCCACACCGGAGCCCCGTAGGCGGCCATCGCTCGCACGACTCCCATGTAGAGTCTAAAGAGAAGTCTATTAAAGCTTTTAGATATTGTGATTTTTATAAACACTCTGTCCCTTCTTGCCATGCAGAAATGGCGCAATTACTTGTTTTATGTTTTCCTCTCTTTCCTTTCTACGTATATTGTTATGTGAATAATAATAACGCCGATGAAGTCAAAGGATCATCTATTAATCTAAAACTAGACATATTTATAAACGTTATGTCATGTCACTTTTTATGAGATAAATTATCTAAATTCTAAAGTAATAAGTGCTAAAGTCGTCTACACTGAACCGTGAGCGTTATTCTTAGATATCAATTTAACGAACTTCATATGGACAGATGAGCTATCATATTTGTTTGTTTGTTTTTTTTTTTTTTTTTCGAACTGACTATGCTATTGACCTGGCAAGGTCTTTACAGCTTCACCGGACTACTAAGGCCGAGCGCTTAGGGCACTCAGCCGATTTTGGTTTTGGGTAACATACACAAGGGTGCACGCACACCTCGGCTTGGGCTGTTTCCTGTAAAAAGACACGTCTGTCCTAGCTAACTATTCTAAGCTATTCATACATATATACATTTGTGAACCATACAATCGAAATTGCATGATTCACAAATGAATACGTGTATATCGGATTGAAACGAACTTAAACTATTCGATTCAGTTCGATGAGGGAAAAAAAAAACAAAACCCTCCCACCATGTGTATTATGTGCACGTGTGTGAGAGAGATGATCTCATATGTCTGTTCAAGTGATGTAGGTGAGTCACTGTATCGCGAAAATAATATCAAGAGGGCTCCGCGCGGGGACGACCTAGGCTCGAGATATTATTGAGAACCGCGAAGTGTGCGGGAGCTAATAGGGATCGATTACAAAAGCGTGGGCGCAACACGCATTTAATAAGATCGAATTAAAATTTATTTAGCGGCGACGGCGCCGAAATCTAAAAATAGACAAAATAAAAATTATTATTATTGAACGGTCGCTTTTAGGGGAAGATAGACGTAAATACGCGATTTACTCTATCTCCAATAGTTTCGATTACTGAAAGAACAAGACTTAACGATTTGCCGGATTGCGAATTTAAGCGCCATGTCAAGCGGGTTTTCGTGTTAAAAGGCTATTTATAGAGTGGATCAATATGTGAACGATGGTGATGTCTGGAATT
>MU158748.1:868550-892268 GCA_015888305.1 Antheraea pernyi | reverse complement strand
TACAACAAAATAATCCCAAGGAGGGTTGATGTCAGGCAGGCGGCCGATCGTAAACATTAAGCCAAATCATATACCACAACATGATAAACATATTGTACCGACCCTACTTATGTGGGATAAGGGTAAGAAGAAGAAGATACATTGCCATTATAGTTAAGGTTCTGCGACTATACAAAAAAGAAACCCTTGCCTGTTCCGCAAGAAATTGAATTATGAAACTCTTTACGTAATACGTTTATAATCCAAGATCCTATTACGAAGACCTCTATATCATTAAAGTTATTAATAGTTATAATATCGAATTGTAAACAATAAGTTGATAATTAATTCTCTTATTAAAAATAAAGAATGACTTGAAATCTTGCTAAATTCATGCAGACAAAGTCTCGGGTAACAGCTAGTCTAAAATAGAATAACCTCAATTACTTTTTATAATGCTCGTTATCTACCAGTGTTAAGTCCCGTGAAAATAGATTAAACTAAAATTGCCTAAATTACTTTTTTTTAGTCAGCTATCTGCCAGTGAAAGTCTCGTGAAAACTGGCCTATCTTTTTAGAAGATAGCACTGCGGGCAAAGCCACAGTTAACAGCTAGTATAAACTAAAATTGCTTGAATTATTTTTTATAAGGTCAGCTATATGTCCCGTGAAAATCGGTCCAGCCGTTTCGGAGATTAGCCGGAACAAACAGACAGACAGACCGATAAAAATTTTAAAAATTGCATTTTTGTTATCAGAAGCGTGTATACTTTCAGTGCTCTATCTACCCTATCAGTAATATTTTTAAATTTTGATATTACATACAGACACTTTATTTTTATTATATGTATAGAAGAATAGATATAGAAGATATAGATTAAGGCTGTGCAGCCCGTCATATGTTTATTGATGAACTGTATAAATGTATTGTTCGGAGTGCCAGTAGATGTGAAAACCAGAATAATAATATTTACAAATTATGAAATTTAATAATTTTAAATAAATCCTTATCACTGTATATACTTGTTTTATTATTAAGATTTTGATATTATTGCTTAACCCTTCCTTTTATAAATTTTAATCTTTACTATCTTGTTCTTACTGAAAACCGAAATAATATGTGACATAATTGCAGTATTATTATGTAATGCTCCATATCCGTCAGTAAAACTAGTCAAAATCGGTCAAGAGTTGTTTGGGATAAGCCGGAACAAGGTAGAAATTAAATTCATAATAAGGAAAGAAATATCAATTATATTAGGATATTAGCTAACGTTGTGGCTTAAAGTAGTAGACTGGGTGACTGGTTACTTGTTAGCAATATTTTTACAGGGTACTCAGTACTTGATACGCGTTCTAAATCAATAAAAAGATAGTTGCATAATATTTGACCTAAATATCTAGGATATACTAAAATTATAGTCAATCCTCTACCAGTCTATGTTAAAGCATCATGTCAAAGACCGTCGGGTGAAATGAAAGTGAAGCCAACTAACAAAGGATAATTTTTCGAAGTGTGAACAAACAAAGAATTTTATTGTCCGTTTTATTATCTAAGGTTTAAACTCCGAGACGCCGCTCGCAGGTTTTGTCACCGATCACTCAACCTAGGTTTATTTATATTGGTACTTTTGAGAGTTTTAGAATAGACTTTACTTAGGATCTTGATATTGATAGCGTAGTAGCCCGCTCAAGTCGACGGTTCGATCGGAACCCATATTTGTTTGTATATAAATAACTGTTTCTCTATGAATTACGAACAGATGAGCAGAGATGTTTTAGAAATAACGATCGATATATGTGTAAATTTAATGTATATAACATAAATTGAAAGTAACTGCCTTTATTATTATTATTACGTAAATAATAAATATTGTACTGAACCCTCGCTTAGAATATGAAGCAAAATATATCATGTAAAAGTAAATGTATGGATGAACACGCCGCCAGTAAGGCACGCAGCATGTACTAACTATAAGAGTATACTACAATTATATTGTAGACATAACCCCAGGCAAAATGCGTTTTGTCACCACCACGCCGCGTAACCACAGATCACGCCGCCGTGGTCTGGAGGTAAATTTCTCTCCCGCACACTAAATTAGGCCCCCCTCGGTAGCGGCTCAAGCCGAGGTCCGATCCCTCGGCGTGGAGCCCTTGAGTGCGCTGCACGCGCGATACAGTGACACAAATTTTACATCACTGCAACAACACTACACATATCACCTCCATACACGTGCATGCATACACGCTTACACATGAAAGTTGAAGCGTTTTATTTTTTTTCCCCTTATCGAACCGAAATACATAGTTCAGAAATTTTCCAATGCAAAATACACATAAGAGTTATTGAGATATGCATGCCTGGTACACGTGCATATTTCAGTAACCCATATATGTATGAATATGTAACTTAGCTTAGATTAGTTCACAATAACGGTCTGTCGGTACACCGTGGGGTTTAGTCCGTGCGAGTCGCACATAACTCACCCTCTCCCCCGGGAGGGTGGCGTATCCATAAGGGATTTCCCCACGTTAAAAAAAGGAAAAAAAAAGATAGGTCGCGAATTACATGCATCAGGCAACAGCCAAGCCGAGGTGTGCCGTGCACCCTTGAGCTAGTTGCCCAAATAAAATCGGTTGAATGCCTTAAGCGCTCGCCTTAGTAGTTCGGTGAAACTGTTTAGACCTTACCAGGTCAATAGCGTGTCACCGGCTCGTCGCATACGATTATGTACATTGTGAAAAGTAATACAGTCCACTGAAGGTGAAGTTCAAGTTAATCCTGAAAGCAACCACCTCTAACAGAACTAACATGATGATATCTCCTTTACATTTGATCTAATATAAAGTAAATTTTCAAAAAAAAGTATTAACCGACTTCAATATCAATCAAAAACCCATAAGGCACTAAAAAGCGGAAAATAAATAGTTTATCAAAAATAAAACATATGAATATGAGTGCTAAAAAAAAAAAAAAACAGACGAATTGATAACCTCCTCCTTTTTTTGAAGTTGGTTAAAAACTAGAAGCTATTTTATATACAGCGACTGAGCTGACAACCACTGAAGGACATCTGACATATACTTTTTCTGTGTCATAGTACCTATGGGAGACCAACATTTATATATGTCCCAAATCTTATTAAACTTTGTCATGCCTTGCTTTTGGTTTAAGATTCTATAGATGGTGTTTTGTTTTATATACCTATTCTAATATTATAAAGCTTAGAGAGTTTGGTTGAACGCGCTAATCCTAGGAACTACTAGTCTGATTTGAAATTGATTCAGTGTTAGATAACTCATTTATCGAGGAAGGTTATAGGTTATATACCATCACGCTAAGACCAATAGGAGCGGAGCAACAATGAAGAATGTTTCAAAATCGTTTTTTTTTCTTTTGAGAGCTTCCGCTGCGTGTAAGCCCAGAGTAACTATTCCACGCGGACGGAGTCGCGGACAAGAGCTAGTCTATTATATACTCTTACTAGCGGGCACGGCAGACGTTGTCCCGCCCTGATTATAAAAAAAATCTTGACAAATTATATACTTAAACGTTCCTTATGAATCACCCTATCCATTGGTGAAAATCGCATGAAAATCCGTTAGGTAGTTTTTGAGTTTATTGCGAACAGACAGACAGACAGACGCGGTAGGGGACTTTGTTTTATACTATCGCGAACAGACAGACAGACAGACGCGGTAAGGGTCTTTGTTTTATACTATATATACTCTTATGATGTACAGTTGCAACATTGCAATATTGCAAAAACACTTTTGCAGATAATGTTATTGTTGTCAAGAAACTCCATTCTGCTTTAACCTTTCTATACCTGCGCATTGATCTGTGAGATCGACGACCTAACTTTGACTCGTTTTTTACAAAACTTACAACTTAAATACAAAACGCTGGCGATCTGCGTTTCTACTAAGCTGCGTGGTTCATAGTTGAAATGAGTATAGCGTCAACATTCGTGTATACATTACATGTACATGGCGCAGATCGGTTTCGTCAGACCGATACGCGTGTATAGGAAGGTTAATTGTGCATATAGGACCTGGTTATATCATGCATTGAGTCGTTATTCTTTATTTATTAGCAACCCTACCCCGGCTTCCCGTTTCCTATAACTACAACCTTATAAGTGGATTCATAAAAGCCCAAGCAATTTAGACACATCCGATTCAGTTTTTATTACTTTGATATCGACACTCTTAAAAAAGCTTCTTAACTCTCGACACAAAAACAAACTCCGAACGAGGCGTGTAGAGGTACTTCTTCAGGTCGGCATAATAGTGATAACTACCAATGGTAATCATTGCTACTAACAGACACCGTTGTTTTTGGACTGTATCTCACCAGAAACTAGGCAGTCATTTTGCCGAGCTAGTTAAAAAAAACTTTTATTATTATATTAAATTATAATTAATTTATCTGATATTTTCGAAAATATTCATTGAAGTAAGTATACTACTGCAAAAGGTAGACTTATGCCCGGTTTCTGAGTAACTCGGTTAAACTACCAATAGTTATTGACTCAACAAAGTTAACTGTAAAATAAACTGTCAAATCGCCCGTTGAGTTTTACTGACATTTATCATATGATTGTGTGTTCAGTAACGCTTATAACTCATTATATTTTAATAATTAAACATAGTAACAGTGGGTAGTCCTTAGGAGATAGAAATGTATTGTTACGGACTTTTCTGAAGGTCTTTTCAAGATATACAATTCCGTAGTACGATATTGTAATGTTGAAGTGAATTACTTCTAATGCAATTTCCAACAAGGTTGCGTTAAACGTTTAACGCTACCATGGAGGGGGTATAAAAGCGCTGTTGCGTTAAACGTTTACCGCTCCCGGGGAGGGGGAATAGAAAGAGACAGAGCGAGAAAAATAATCAAACATTTCGTATCTTACTTTAGTTATCATAATCCCATTGTAAATGTTATAGATTTGCATATTTCTCCACTCGAAAATGATAATTAAAAGATTTAATTATGAAGTGTAAGCAATCTTAATAAAGTCTGTCTTAAAGAAACAATATGATTTCACTAAAAATCAATTTCTACCCCTTCCTATTTTCATTTCCACGCTACGAAGTTTCACTTCTTCCGCGCGGAGATACTCCACGCACTATTTTTTTTTCTCATAAGATTTTTCCAACGCTGTCGCTATAAGCGATGTAAACGCCCGAAAAATATGTTTTATGGTTTAATATATCGGGTTTTTCTACTTTCTATGATTATAATATACAGGGATTGATTAAACCATCCGAAATAAGTGGTCCATACCTAATAGTAAAAACCGTATCAAAATATATTGCCTTGTTTAAAAAAAAAGTAAACGAATACAAAAACAAACGCAGTTTCTAGTTTTGTTTTATGTTATTTATTGATTTCCTGGCACAAAACGGTTATTTTATGTTGTTTTCCATTCTTTATTTTATCTTTTCAATTCATCCATTATATTTGCTTGAGATCATAATTATATGTCCATTGAATTTCATAAAATGGTATACTACCTAAGTCGACCTAGTAAATCAGTTTTGGAGCTCGTTCGGGGGTGGGTCGAGTTTTAGGAGAGGTAGAGACGCGCGCGGTTTGGGGGGAGGAGGGACGAGCAATTGCGTCACTCTGATCGATGCAGCACTTGTTGCCGCGTTCAACAGGCACCAAATATCTAAATACTTTTATGACTAGATTTAAAACTCTTTGTTTATCTGCTGTCCTGGTAGCGTATATTTTTCGAATCTGAAAAGCGCAAAGGGAAAACATCAGTTTACTGTATGTATCATTAATATTTTATGTGTACTTAATACTTATATAATATTACAGAGCTGAAGAGTTTTGTTTGCTTGGACGCGCTAATCTCAGGAATTACTGATCAATTTGAAAAATTCTTTCAGTGTTAAATGGCTCATTTATCGATGAAGGCTTTAGGTTATATATATCATCACGCAAAGACCAGTAGGAGCGGAGCACCAATGAAGAATGTTTCAAAATCGTTTTTTTTCCCCTTTGAGAGCTTCCGCTGCGTTTTAGCGATTACACAAAGTAACTATTCCACACGGATGAAGTCGCAGGCAGAAGCTAGTATTGTATATATTCAAATTATGAATAGTTAAATACACATCGTTCCGTTTTTTCCGCTCTGAGACCAAATGTGTGTCTTACAACAGCTTTACTTACGTCCTTAATACTTCACGTTCTTATCAGTAACTTAAGGATTCCTTACCTGTCTAAAAGAAAATACTATTTTCTTCGTTTCTTGGACCCTAACTAATCATTACAAAGTATAAAACTAAGTCCCCAACCGCGTCTGTTTGTTCGGTATAAATTCAAAAACTACTGAACGGATCTTCACGCGGTTTTCACCAGTGGATAAAGTGATTCATGAGGAACGGTTTAGTATATAATTTGGCAGAGATACTTTTATAATCAGGGTGGGACAACGTCTGCCGGGCGCGCTAGTAATATTATAAATGCGAATGTGAGATTGTTTGCTTATTGCTATTTCACACCTTAGCTAGGTATTAAACCGATCACCATGAAACTTTGCATACGCGTTGTCAGGGTTACAAAAAAAGTAGGGTAACATACATGTACAAAAAAATCCCAAAGGATAAGTTAAATCTTTAGTAATAAGAGCAAAGTCGTGGACAAAAGCTTTGATAGATAAATTATTTTTGGTACATTCTTTTTTGTGCAACCCTTCTTGCAAGAAGATGTTGTTGTTACTACCAGAGGGTAGTCCGGTGAAGCTGTAAAGCTGTCGGGTCAATAGCGTAGTTAGTTCGAGAAAAAAAAACATTGTAGAGTTGGTAATGATATAAAAACTTGTAGTCCGGTGAAGCTGTTACGACCTTGCTAGGTCATATAAATATATTACAAGTTTCTTGTGATCATTTCAATTTTCTAACAAGATGGTGGCCCTCTTGTCACAACTTTCCAGTGCATTTTTGTGGCAAGTCAGAATCAATTAATCGTGGTATTATTTCTGATCCACTTCACCTGTCCACAATAACCAAACTATATTACGTAGAACATCACCAATATTACAAAATATAGATTCAAATAACACGAGATTATGAATAAAATATAAAATTCACTACATTCCAAGATCCCGCCAAAGAACCCGAGCGTTATTCTAATAGTTAAGTAAACATTACTAAAAGAGAAACTCCTGTCAGAAAGCAACATCAACATACATATTTAAACAAAGTACAAATAAACTAAATAATTCAAAGAGCTAAACTCGAGAAGCTTTCTTATGTTTATGAGTTTTCCAATTGTACCGTAAACATTTGAAACAATATTTGTGGATTTTATCCAGATAAAAAAATGTACTATTTTTGGGACATTTTAGACGCTCGGAGGTAAATAAAAATATGTTGCACCTCTTTTGTGACTTGTCTTTGATTTTATTTACTACATATTTTCACGTTAGGATACTTAATTCGACTGACTTTTTAAGATCCACATTTCAAAATGCCAGATCAATATTTTTTAAATACCAACTTTTTTGAAGCAAGTATTCAATACTTATTTAACTTCTTTGTAATAAGAGGGTTATGGTTTTGAACAGTCCAGGGTTAAAACTCTTGGGTAAAAACACAATAATCTGTGTATGATATTATGTCTATTTGGCAACCATTGTGTGTTAGAACTTGATAATTTTACAATTAAACAATTAAAACAAACAGTAAATTACGACGTTACATTACTTTACTATAATTGTTATTATAAGCTGTTGTCAAGTATTCTACTGTTAGGTAATTTACTGTTTTGTATGAATATATGTTGTTCGTATCGTTACTTTGAGTGTTAACAACATGAATTGTTCTCACCTTCACACCTATTGGTTGTTGAATAATGTTTTTCTATTCACAGATTGCGATATCCGACAATCATAATAACGGATATAATATTTCATTGCCCATTATATAGGAATAATATGTTTCATTATTAACTAATATTTGTCCGCGGTTTGGCTCGCAATAATGTAGATTTCATATATCTACTCTTTCCTATGACATATTTCATAATGATCGGTGTAGTAGTTAAGGCATGAAAGCGTAACAGACAAACTGACAGTCGCATTTAGGGCCATAGGTGTTAACGATACACGTTTAAAAGTTATATCACTTTTTTAAATTAAAAATGTGAACTAAAAACCTTCATGTGTTCTCAAGTACATTGTCTTACAAAGAACTGCATAGCGTACAAAGACGGCGCTAAACAACTACGGGTATATCAGACGAGAAAGCAATTTATTTATTTAAAGTTGTGCTCGAATCTTCGTTCGTAAACAAAGTTATTGTTAAAGTACTTTTTATAAAACTCTAAACAATAACCGTGTTATCACAAAAAATGTTAAATACGCATTGAACTCTTATTTAAAAAAAGTTTTCTCATAAAAGAGTGTCTTATTCTTTTTTACACATGGGAATTATTTAAATTTAATTATTCTCTAAGGCTTGTCTAAGTTCAAAGTTCTTATGTTATTGTTGTGATTTATTATTTTTCTATTCGCTGGTAAAAGACATTATGTAATAAATTATAAATTTCGTGGGTATCATTAATTTCGAAGAAATGAATAAATTAAACATTTTTAGAGATTCGCAAGTAAATCATAATTACTACTATATGACTCTATTAATATTTGAAAATGTATTTATTCTGACATTATACTGTTATTCCACCTTACCCACTTTGACTTAATATATAAATCTTATCAATTGTTTATTTTAACAATTACATCATTTTATTTTAACTAAAATGTCACAATAATAATAATCAATGTAACTTATAATAAGTAAATTTTCCAAATGAAGATTTGAATAAATATATTATTCATATAACTAGTGTAGAACGGGCTTATATAACGGGCTTTTCGCACTGTTAGTGGTGGAGACATTACAGAGTTTATAGAGCCGCTGCAAGGGGCATTTACGCAACAGATTAGGCCCCCCTCGGCAGCGGCTCAAGCCTAGGTCCGTTCCCTCGGCGTGGAGCTCTTGAGTGCACTGCTCGTGCGTACAGCCACACAAAATCTTACATCACTGCAACAACATTACACATGTCATCTCCACACACGTGCACGCATTCACTCTTACACATGCAAGTCGAAGAGTTTTTTTTCCCTTATCCAACTGAAAATTATCCGATACGAAATATATATAAGAGTTGTGCTTTCGCTGATGGGCCAACCGCTGGGGCGGCACGATGAAGTCTATAGAGATCTTGTGCCAACTATAGCGGAAGACGTACACCGTGGGGTTTTAGTCCGTGCGAGTCGGACATAACCCACCCTCTCTCCCGAGAGGGTGGTGTATCCATTAAAAAAAAGATAGATCGCGAATTGCATGTATCAGGCAACAGCCCAAGCCGAGGTGTGCCGTACACCCTTGAGCTAGTTGTCAAATAAAATCGGCTGAGTGGCTTAAGCGTACGCCTTAGTAGTGCGGTGAAGCTGTTAAGACCTTGCTAGGTCAAAAGCAGGCCGGCATGACAGCGACGACCAACGAAGAATGGCGTAAACTCTCGGGGGTCGCCGTTGTTTTAGGATTGTACTGTGCTTACAATTAGGCAGGCTGAAGTCGCTTTGCCTTGCTACAATTTAATCAGAATTCATCATAATATATCAGAAATAATTCCCCGCAACGTGAAAAATTAATATAGGCGTCAATACTTATATCATTTTTTAATATCCAAATATGAAAATATTCATAATAAGTTATGTCGCAATAATTAATTACATATATTAAAGAAGTACATTAAAGAAGATTTTTTGCAAGAACAGAGAGGAATAAGAAAATATTACCGGACACAAAAATATTGCATCAAATTAATAATGAATTTTTTCTTAAAGTAATTTATATTTTGGATTGGCTATAAACAAAATCCATTATATCAAGGAACTCTCCAAACCTGGTCAGATCAATCTTATTTTCAATGGCTTCGCCGTAATTCAACTCGCCAAGGAACATAAATAAATTCCCGAGTCAATATAATTAAGTCTGTCAAGTTCGCAGGAATCAAGTTATCGTTTATTTATTTACTTTACGTCGGAAATGTTTACCGTAAATCGATCAGAATTATTTACAATTGATCATAATTCTACGAGGAATGAATTCTCATTTTCCGCTGGCGTGCGGTTATCGGAAACAATGTTGATGCCTTCCGGCAGCAACTTGTCGAAGGTTGAATACCTACTGTTTACTGTGTGGTTTGTTTGCTGGATATCAACTTTAACTTTGATTAAATATTTGAACAAATAAATATTAAATAGCTTTATTCACACACTTTGTGTAATATTCCTAATTAGCGGGCCCGGCAAACGTTATCCCGCCCTGATTAAAAAAAACCTTGTAAAATTATATACTCAAACCTTCCCCGTGAATCACTTTATCGACAGGTGAAAACAGCATGAAAATCCGTTCAGTTTTTGAGTTTATTGCGAACAGACAGACAGACAGACGCGGTAGTGGATTTTGTTTTATATTATGTAATGATATTATTATGCATTAAGTTAAAAAAAACAATTAATATTATAAGTGGTAGAGCTACGCTATACCACCCGACCCACAGATATACCGACGTGAAGTAACACTGCTTGCATTGTTGCGTTGAGAGCCCAGTTGAGAGCGCCGGAGGCCCACCTCCCCTTCCCCCCAAACACAGAATGATAACTCACTTGCGACTCCTCTGGTGTTGCTAGTATCTATGGACGGTGGTGATCACTGATCATCAAGTGACCCGCCAGTTCGGTTGCCTGATATAAAAAAAAACTAATATAGATACATATACATACATATATATTATACACGTACATATTTACATTTGACTACATTCGCGTCTGATGCTAAATTATGTTATAGTCTAAGATGCTAAACACGTTAACAGAGAGGGGACTGGCCCTCGAACGCAGCTGCCGGAATACACCAACAGGTGCTTGACGACAGATCCTCAAAGAAGCCCTACCACCATGATGTTTTCCTTCACAGAAAGCTCCGCCTCAGTTGCAAGGATTTGAACATACAGCCATCAACACTGTGTTAGATCACGCTCCCAACTAAGCCAAGCCATCATCGCTTCAAAAGTGCTTTTGTTTGTTTACTTGTCATGATTTACTGCTAAAACGAACATCATTAAATTTTGCATACAAGTTCTAAAAAAACAGATTACACATATACAGAAAATAAGTGAAACGGTGATGTACTCTTCCTATGAAAACTTGAATATACTTTTCCACTCAAACCTACTTCACCACTGTTCCGCATCAATATTTATTTCGTAACGCTTCAATATAATTTTCAGGGCCAAAAAGATCTCTAGCGAGAATTGTATGTTTCTGAATAAAAACAATTCAAAAGTCTACAAGATTACCCCCAAGTTTAAGTTTTTATTAACCTATACAGTATACATAAACGTCCACAGTACACTTGTATTAAACTCTGTATAGATTTTAATAATTTAAAATTTCGCTTCAAACGAGTCAATATTTAATCAAGTTCGAGCAACTCGTATTAAAGTCATTATGACGCTGTCGTAATTTAACTTTTTACGTTCAATTAATTCACTTAGAAGATCGGTCTATCATAAAATTCCCTATAAAAGACTTCTTAATGATTTAATAATTTTGCAACAATAAACCTTTTCATAATTAGATTATATTAGTAATTAATATCTGCCTCCAAAAACCAATATCATGTATAAATCCCAAGACACCCCATTACCTTCCTTACCTGTTGCACACGCCTAGAGAAAGTGACGAGACCAAAATGCGCCACCACTCTTGGGTTGCCACTCTTTCTTATTATTTTCCCTATAAAGTTTCCTTTGCTCCTGATAATATCAAGTGAATTTATATGACAGACTTACACCAAATTTATTATATATTGAAGTAATTCCGAATCTTTTCAAATCACATGCCTAAAACGTAACGATAGAGGCCAGTAACAAATATTAATTGTGTCCAAACATACCAAGAATTAGAATTATGAGTTTTATGTAACCTGAAAATATATTCCTTTATTTCTAATTAGGACATTAAATTTGAGAAAAATGTCCATTAAATAGCATATCTCATTAAAAGGAGTAGCACCCATTTAGAAATTAATAAAACCATGACGCCTTTCCATCGTAACCGCAAATTGAACCAGATGGAGACACATTACACCTGTAATATAGCCTTTATAAAATACCGTACGATTTTAAATTTAACTCTGTATAACATTATACTGATCACAGATGGCTCGAAGATAATTTATCTCAACTGAAATAGATTTGAAGGTCAACTTATGACACTGAATATAAAAGGATCCATAACTCCGGATCAGTGGTACTCGACCTTTTTTTAAAGTGTCTAGAAACATGTTTCACTCATGGTGTCGCGGGCCGCAAACTACAAATATTTAGGTTTTAAATAAAAAAAAACGTAGTTTCAAATTAACAACGTATTAATGTAGTGAAAAAAGGTTGTCCAATAAAACAAGCTTAGTATAACCTTTATATCATAAGGAACGCATTGCGGTAGGGTTATCTGATATCTATGTAATTTACACAGCGTGATCATAGTTATCCTGATAGACATGAAATTTAAAATAATTGAAAATAATGTAGAATTAGGTGGGCCAACTACAAAGACCAGGTGGGCCGCAGGTTGGGTATAGCTGCTCTAGTTTAACCTGTCCTTATCAAATACTAATTTCTAAAGATGTAAAGACCTCGCTGGGTCAATAGCATAGTCAGTTCGAGAAAAAAACAATCTTAAGATAATAAAAAAATAGTACGTGTACAGTAATAAAGTATTTCGGACATTTCTTAATATGCTAGATAAACCTTTTTAATAACATCCAAAAAGAGGCCATCAATATCACCAACACGGAGTCAGTTAGATGATAATTTATCCAGGTGATAAATAATACTTCTGGAAGGATTTGTGTATGCAAAACATTCAAGTATATTTCTTAAGTGTCCACGGAAATGTAGATTTCAAGTATGTTAAGAAAATGAATCTCGCATTCAAAGTTGCTAACTGTACAACTGGATCACTCAAGATATCCAACAGTTTAACAATATGTAATTACGATAAATCACAGTTCTGCATATAAGCGGTGAACCGAGGGGTGATTACACGGGTGGGTACATTTAAAACTTACTATAGAAATGGGTAACGTTGTACAGAATGTTGGCAACATTACGGGCCCGGGCAACGGCAGTTTGCGCGAGCTTTCAGGCGCTCCGCCCGCCTTTCGGTTCTAAGATAAATCAACTCATAATACTAGCATAATTACTATCACACCCCCATTATTATACATGCGTGTTTAGAAAATATAAGTTGGTGCATTCATTAATAACTTCTTCTGCAGTGTTTCAAATAATTTAATACGAATTCTAGAACTTTCCAGCTATACGACTAAAAGCTTTCAAGTATAATGTATTGTCAATTTTAATTACATCAACTCGAATTTGATATTGAATTTACGTATTAGAAACGTTGTTATTATGTAATCGTATACTTTTCAACGTAATAGAAGGAGCTATTTGCGACCCGTGTCGTAAATCGAAATGCTTATACATTATTTATCAGAATTTACATATTTACGCAAAATACCACTGGACGAAATCGTTTGTAAACTTTTATAGAGCAGTTAGATTATTATAAAATAATAAATAGGGAAGACTTTAAAGAAAAATTAATTGAACAATAAAAGATAATTAACAGAGAATATATAATAATATTTTTGATGTACACTTTATAAGTAACGTTTTCAATACCTTTATTTTTTTAATTTACAAATTTCTTATGATTTATAAATACACATAGTTATTTATCTCTTATTATAATCATTTTCACTCAATTATGTGCACTACATTCAATTATATTATATATTTAGAAGTAAACTGTAGTTAAAAATATCCTATGCAAGCGCTTACATTTTGTGTTCAATGTAATTAAAATACTGTCAAGGCATAATTGGATTTATGATGCTCTTGCGAAAGACATCCACTCAGAGTTCCTCCAGTACTCATTTTTAATTTTGTCTCAAGCACTAACCTAGTTAATCTAATGAATTGAAGCTATAACAGCGTAATTCGTTTTTGTAATAACGATAGTGTATTTGTATTCAATTTGTATAAAGTTTTAGAGACTTTTAATATACATGTATAAGTATATAGAAAACTTATAGACATTTGTGACAGGAACGAAAAAAATCACGATCACCATATATGCAGTTTATTAGCGGTACGCTTAGGCGTGTCATGTTCCGGGATCATCAGATATATGTCCAATATTCAAACTAGGTGGTAAACTGTCGTTTTTATTTATCACCTTTGGAAATCAAAGAGGTGATAAATTGAAGATTTCTGGGTGGTGACCATTGTTTTTGCACAACACTTACCGTTATATACAGGACCGTCGCCTTGTCGTGCGTAGATAAAGAATGTCTATATAAAATAAGCTACACCCTAATAAACACACTCATAACATTGAAGCAAATAACCGATTTATACCCCAAATGTACTTGAATATTTCATTACCCACTCCGTCCTTCGTGAGAAAGGCACCGATTTATACGTCCTCGAGTCATTTTTTTGGATATTATTTTCCTATACGATAGTAATAAAAGATATATTTGTAATCAATGGGTATCGTTGCTTTGAATCGACTATGTTTTTACGTTATATTTGGGCGTCCTCGTAACTGGGTCGCGTATTATAGATTTTTCGCTTAGTTAACAGGAAAGCGGTATAAGTCGTTAATTCTGGAACGTATAGGATGTAAACAAACACCCACCCATAAGTAGCGTAGATCGTAGTACGACTGAGTAATTCGTAGTACAGACAGGTAGGGGCGCGGGCGGCGCCCACGCAACGAGAGCTTTGCCCACAAGTCTATCAAAGGTTGTTTTTGTTGACTGTCTGCTACTTAATTTATTTTATAAATAGACAGGTGTGGTAAGGTTGACGACACCGATCATTTTTTGATAGAGTGCTAATAAAAATGAAATTATATAGTATATGTTCTGTTAAAGAATATGTATTGGTATCCGGAACAAGGGGGGTATCAAACTATTCTGGCAGAACTGACATTATACTGTTCCAAAAGGCTGTGTAGTTTATTTAAGTTTAGTAATTAGTCAATTTATTTTATTAGATTTAAGAATTTTAGTTGTATGTAGATATATCTACATACAACTAAAACGGTACGGTACGGTGGGACTGACATATAAAAAATAACAAACGTCCCTAAAAATATAAAGAGATAGGAACTCGGTTCATCTCTATATCTGTTTGTTACTTTTACACGGCTACACCAGACTAGGCCCCCTCGGCAGCGACTCAAGCCTAGGTCCGTTCCCTCGGCGTGGAGCTCTTGAGTACGCTGCTCGCGCGATACAGTGACACAAAATCTTACATCACTGCAATAACATTGCACATATCACCTCCACACACGTGCACGCATACACGCTTACACATGAGAGTGGAAGGGTTTTATTTTTTTCCCTTATCAAACTGAAATAGTTCAGAAAAAAATATCCAACACAAAAGAAAGATAGATGCAGGACCTGGCGGACGCGCGGTTCGGGCGGTATACCGTGGACGCCGTCCGCCCGGTCCTGCGGGATTGGTTTGGGAGGAAGTGGGGCTCCCTGACGTTCCGACTGGTGCAGGTACTCACCGGACACGGTCGTTTCGGGTAGTACTTGCACCGGATCGCTCGCAGGGAGCCGACCGCCGCCTGTCACGAGTGCGGCGCTGACAAAGATACTGCGCAGTACACTCTGTCTGTCTGTGTGTTGCGTGGGGGGGACAGCGGTGCATTCTGGCGGCGGCGGTAGGGAGTGACTTGTCGCTGCCGAGTGTGGTTTCGGTCTTGCTCGGCAGCGAACAGGCGTGGCGAGCAATGACCTCCTTCTGCGAGGAGGTTATCTCGCAAAAGGAGGCGGCGGAGAGGGCCCGTGAGGCAGACCCGCTAAGTGGCCGTCTCCGTCAACGAAGGACCAGCAGGAGGAGACGGCGCTTTGCCCAACTCCTCCTGCCACCGTAGCTAGACCTGAGGGGATGGGCCGGGGGGCTCATCTCCTCATTGCACAGGTCCGGCGGACGAGGGGAGGCAGCTGGTGTGTACCCAGTCTGCCTCTCTATAGGTAGATGCCCGGCGGTCACCTTCCGCCGGATGGACCGTTGGGGCGGCTTTACAAGGTGATTAGCAAGCTCGATCCCTTGCCGCCACAACAATAACGGTCTGTCGGTACACCGTGGGCTTTCAGTCTATGCGAGTCGGACATAACCCACCCTCTACCTCGGGAGGGTGGCGTATCCATAAGGGAGTCCCCACGTTAAAAAAAAAGAAGATAGGTCGCGAATTGCATGTGTCCGGCAACAGCTCAAGCCGAGGTGTGCCGTGCACCCTTGAGCTAGTTGTCAAATAAAATCGGCTGAGTGCCTTAAGCGCTTTGAAATTGTGATGAAAACGTGATATGGTGGTATTGTTTTTTCTAAGTTTTGTCGCCAAGCACCCATTGGTGTATTGCAATGCATTGCAGTGAATTGCAGTGCAATAGCTGCACTGGAGAGCCAGTCCCCTTTAGGTTTGTTAACCATCTTCGACCACGTAGTCATTTAACATCAAATGACATTGTCGCCAAACAGTAAAAACCCGTAAAGTATTAAAAAAATATTTATGATATTTTATAATTTTGCAGAAAAATATTATTTATGTAAGTAATATGAAACGATAACGGCTCAGTGAGTAACGTGTTCGGACACGGCATTTATCGAATCCGAAACCATAACGTGTCGGAAGGCCGTTTTCTAAGCCCTCCTGGCTAGCTAACAACCTCAAGTTGAGAATCTGTTCCCAAGAACCAATGAATGTGTTCCGGCAGCTTCACTTGGAAGCCTTTGCTTCTAGATTTAGCGTGTTTACCTACATAGAAAAGTAGTACTTAGTACCTATATATTATTAAAAGAAATACGAAAAAAAAACACAAATAAAGTTACGGGAAAGTTTAGAGTATAAAAAAGGTAATTTACGTACATATTAAACAATATATCGTGTCATATAACGATTTATTTACTAAAAACGTTAACTTTTGTGGTGTACGTATCGGAAAGCTCCGATCCTTTTGTGTTGTAAATATTTAGAGAGAATATGTCAGACATGAAATCAAGTTACAGCTTCGTTTATTCAACGTTGATATAGACATATTTTTTCAAGAAAGTAATATATAGTATACTAAAAATACTTATCAACTATATTATTACAGTGAAGTAACGTAAGCAATAAAATCTGACCTGAAAATAAACATTTTTATGCATGAAGTGCTAAATACATTTTGACATTGTGTAAGAGGTGCGGTTAATTAAGTGATGGACGGACTGTAGGCACAATGAGTGGACTAGGTCCTCCTGGAGTCTGGGCTGCACAGAAACGTCTCGAGTCCTGGGCGAGGGCGGCGCGGGAAAGAACTTCGAGTGCAAGCAGCGGACAAAGTCATAACTCTACGGATAGTTTCGGTGATGACAAGTCTCATGGAAGTCCCAGTGTACGTTACTTTCCTTTTTTCTAATCTATACATATAATAAAACTGAAGTGTCTGTATGTAATAACAAAATAATTTTTTTACTGATTGGGTATGAAAGTATATATGCTACTGGTAACAAAAATGCAATTTTTAAAATTTTTGTCGGTCTGACTGTTTGTTCCGGGTAATCTCCGAAACGGCTGTACTGATTTTGACGGGAATTTCACTGGAAGGTAGCTAAAATTACAGCAGGTTACTTAGGCTACTCTAATTTAGACTAGCTGAGAACCGTGACTTCGCCCGTAGTGCTATCTTCGAAATGGTTAAACCGATTTCCACGGGACTTTCGCTGGCAGATAGCTGACCTTATAAAAGTAATTAAAGCAATTTTAATTTATACTAGCTGTTAACCGTGACTTTGCCCGCAACGTTATCTCTAAAACGTTTGGACTGATCTTCACAAAACTCTCACTGGCAGATAGCTGACCTTATAAAAAGTAATTCCAGGAATTTTAGTTTGTACTAGCTGTTAACCGTGGCTTTGCCCGCAGTGCTATCTCCGAAACGGTTTGACCGATCTTCACGAGACTTTCACTGGCAGAGAGAAAGAAAGAAGGAAATACTTTATTGTTGGAACAACCATACAATTAAATTAAATTACACAAACTAATTAGACAGAAAAAAAAACATTTAAAAAATGAAAATTAGATATCCTGCAATTGGCGAACCCATTCAGCAAAAATCTGCAATACAGTAAGTAGTACTGCAGTGCTGATTTTCGATGGGAGCCTATATGAATGATAAACGGACGTTTAGTCGGTCATATTATTATTAATACAAAATTTAAAACGAACGAACAAATAACACAGGCACACATAAAAAGATATAACTACTGTAACCACAAATTTAGGATTAAACAAAACAAATATAACAGATAGCTGATCTTATAAAAAGTAATTTAGGCAATTTTTATTTATACCAGCTGTTAACCGTAGCTTCGCCCGCAGTACTATCCCCAAAACGGTTTAACTATTTTTTACGGGACTTTCAACGGCAGATAGTGGACATTATAAAAAGTCATCTAGTCTATTTTAATTTAGACTAGCTGTTAACGGTGGCTTCGCCCGCAGTGCTATATTCGTTTGATCAATTTTCACGGGACTTTGACTAGCAGATAGCTGACCGTATAAGAAGTAATTTAGATTATTCTATTTTAGATTAGCTGTTACTCGCGACAATGTCCTCATGAAATTTAGCAAAAATATGTTGCACACTCTAAACATGTACGTAAGACGTGCGTTGTACTGGACTCCAAGAATAAATATAATTGAAATTCATATATCTGTATATATGTATGTTTTCTGAATTAAATTTTTTTTTGGTCATCTTAGTGGCCATTTTAATTATATTTACCGAGTTTTCGTCTACATAACTCAGTAACCATAGTAACATATAATAATATTGTATCGAGTTCAATGAGCACTATTTAAATTATCAAGATCAGATATAAAGTTTTATATCTTGATTTATATTTATGCAAGATTTCAAGACGTCAGCTCATTCATAGTTTACAATTCAACATTATAATTATTAATAATAATGTCGAAGATAGAAGGGGTCTTTCTAATGAGATATTAAACCATAAACGTATTACGTATTGACAATATGGGCATGTTATATCATTATCTACCTTTAAATTATTGTCTCATTAGTTCCTTGTACAGTATAAGTGAGCACGGAGGTGGTGGATATGGTGCCTTAAGATTCTAAATATGTTGCTGATGATAAACCTCATTTGTTACACACCACATTGTTAGTATTTATATATCTAATGTATACGTTACATGCTACTGTAAGTGGCGTGCGTGTCGTACTTACAATTGTTTTTAAAGAGCATTTCTATATTTGTACATGGTCTCACTATTTTATATTTATTTATTACAATTTTAAAAAACGCGTGCGGACTGCGAGATCGTTTATATATATTGACTTAATAACATATATTCTATATATTTTCCTTACATAAATACATTGTAGAGTATGTTCATCATACATATAAATATACTACACGGAAGAGGGACATATCTACTTCACAATTTCTTTTTGCTGTGTTGCTCCCTATCAAATTTGTATAACTCACACTATATATCAAAATCGTAAGACAAAACATCAAAAGCAATGGCCATAGTAAATATATAACACAAGAATATTGGGTTGTGAATCGAAACCGTCAATGCGTGATTCCGAATATCACTTGGCCCATTCTTTTAAACACTTTTTCGACAAAACGATTTCAATGATACTCGAAACAGTATGAAAACAGACGACGCGACGTTTCGAGTTGAAGATCAAAGACAAATGGAAACGAGAGCTAGCAACTCCATGGCTCTTAAAGGTTTGTGTCAAAAATTCATAACGTACGAAAAGTAACATGCCGGCGAAAGTATAGATGATTTTTGTTATTATTATATAGATATATTATATAAGGTATGCACTTATTTTATTTCGAAATGTGGGTTTATAATTTATATTGTTTTGCTAAGAAATATAAAATCAATGTTCTCTCAATTTTATTACCGGTTATCGTGTACTTAGTGCGAACATTATATTCATGTCAAGAAAGGCATGTGCATGTTCTACGTTATAATATACTAAGTGTGTACAGCGGTTTCACTCTCGTTTAATTTTTAAAGTTTAACTCAGTTAGATAAGCTTAAACAAAATCCTTGCAAAACACGATCTACGTGTAAGAAAACAACCATATGCCCTAGATGGGGTACCTCGTTGTCATAGGTATTTACAATTAAAGAAGAAGAAGAAAGAAGAAATATATATCTCGGTAATGCTCAGTTGACATTAGGCAGCCAATATGAGCGACACTCCCCGCTCAAGCAACAAATTCATTCCCTACTACTTATAATAGCGGCACGCTATGATGGCCGTTTTGACACATTACAATAGTTACGTGAAATGGCGATTTATTTTCGACAATTATAATCAAATTCTGTCTTTGTGTACATAATATTACACTAATCACGTATAGAGTCGATGCAGTCAGGAATGGCAATAAATACTTCGTAGATACTGTCACTATTTATTTGGCCAGAGCTTCGCCTTACAATACTCGGTAGTTATTAAGTGCGTAGATATCACCAACATCTTGCCTTTTAAAGGCCCATCTATATAAGTCAAAGCGATTACTATTTATACATAATTCCGCAAAATAATTTAAGTAACACTAAAATAATAAAGTATGAACAAATTAATGTTATTTAAGCTATACAACAATTGTATATAATTATCCTTATTTATGTATCTCTAATGTGTTCACTAATCTGTTTCGACATGTAGATTAGCGACATCTTGCCTTTCATGGCCGAACTATGAAGTCAAAGAATATACTATTATTCATAATGATCAAACTAATGATTCAATTCTATATAATGATATTCTTATTTAAGTCTTATTTAAATCTATATAATAATAATAATTCTTATTTATGTATCTTTAATATGGTGGCGCTAGTGTCAATGTGTCTCTCTAATATAGTGGCGCTAGTATCAATGTGTATCTAATATATTGGCGCTAGTGTGAATGTATATTTATAATATGGTGGCGCTAATATCAATGTTCCGGTCGTGTTGTAGTCTCGTCTCTTGAATGTGATGCAGCAGCACCGGCGGTGGGTGATAACAATAATTAATTTTGGGTCCTAAAATACGATATTTAAAATTAATTACATTTTAGGACAAACTGCATATCACCTGGACGTTAAAGATAAGCAATCCGCTCCTTCAAACGTGGTCATTAATTTATACGAAACTTCATGAACGGACAAACGTCAAAACGGCCGTCATAGTATGTCTTTATTTAGCGTACTTTCTATCCTACAATGTATATAATGATTGCTTTACTCTTATAAACTCGTCCTGAATTAATGGGCTATAAAATGAAAAGAAAACAATCTCTTAAGATTTTGGTATAGGTTACATTATTAATATGCATACAGCCCATCAATTTTCTAATTATTTCAGTAACATACAAACCGCATACATTTATATACAATAGAGTATGATATATTTTATGTACAGTGTGTTTCCTAACTTTATGGAATAAAGTAACTGCGGATCGATAACTCTTCTACTTTTGTTACCTTGACATTCATGTACCTAACACTATGCAAATTTAACGTCTCTACCGTAATATTGTAGTTATTTTCTACCATAATCCTTGTCTACGGTTGCTATAAATGCAAATAATATCCTATACAATGAAAGACGCTCAAGCATCTTTCATTCTTTGTTTATCTAAATATAATGAGTATAGTGCCTTGACTTAGATTGATTTAAAAACCCGGTAAATACCAACCCCACAGAAATATGTATGATAAAGTTATACGAAAACACAATTTCAAGCTCGGTTATTGAATTACAAACTAAGCATAACTTGTATTATGGTCTTCCAATGGTGATATGGTATGGTATTAATAACACTAAAGTTCATCAAACTAAACGAAAAGAAAATCAGTTGACAAAGAGAGGAGAAAAAGGCAATTAACTATTTTATCTTTGACTATTTACATATAGACGTAAAACACACACAATTAACTCATGTAAAGTGACGCGCCTAGACATTAACAATTAATGAATTGATAAAGTAAATTTTCAAAAAAAAGTATTAACCGACTTCCATATCAATCAAAAACCCATAAGGCACTAAAAAGCGGAAAATAAATAGTTTATCAAAAATAAAACATATGAATATGTGTGCTACCTAGAGATGTATTGGAAGTCGGTGCCAACCAAACCGAAAATCATATCATCTACAGGTACAAAGTTTAAGTCCACTCTCGCGTCTCTGTAATACAAAAATTTTGGTTGGTACCGACTTCCAGTACATCTCTAGGTAGCACACATATTCATATGTTTTATTTTTGATAAACTATTTATTTTCCGCTTTTTAGTGCCTTATGGGTTTTTGATTGATATTGAAGTCGGTTAATACTTTTTTTTGAAAATTTACTTTATACTTTAACCAACGATTTTATTATAGTAAAATAAATTGTGTCATGAAGTGATTGTTTGCGAAACGAATTGTATATTTTTTGTCGGTGATAAGCCATCAGAGTCAAAAATATTTGAGGTTATTTCGTAGCGCGGCCGGCAAGTAAAGTGCATAATGAAACTTTTATCAATAAGTAATTGTGATCTTCAATAAAATTGTTATTTATCCTTTGAATTATCGACTACAATAACGATAAGTTGTTTTTTCTTCTTTATAATAATAATACGCGCACAGAGATAATACTTGGAAATTCTCAGGATTTTCTGAACGCTTTCAAATATTTTATATTTATAACCTTATGTTGCACTCTAAAACGGTTTCGCTAAACCTCTTATACTCTCTCATTGTTATATTGCCACAATCTTATATTTTTATTGTTATCCTATTATCACTATTTCTGTATTCCAATCGTTATTTATAAATACCTAAGCTTCGTGGTGTGTTTATTTATTACTTTTTATATTCCGACTAGTGGTAGAAATTTGGCAGCATTATACTATTTTTAATTTTGAACGTTTTGAACTTATTTTTTTTGTTTTGTTAAGTAATGTAGGCTTTATAATTATTGCATGTGGTATATAATTGTAAGTTTGTTTTATTAAGTCAGCTGCGAGACTGTAAGAATACGTTATTATGCATTATTTTAGAAATACGCATAATTCAAAATATAAGAAGATATACATAATGTATGGTATATAATTTTAACTTTGTTTTATTATGTCAGCTGTGAGAGTGTAAAAATACGTTATTACGCATTACTTTAGAAATACGCATATTAAAAAATATAAGAAAATATTATGTATAACTTCTTTAGTGTTAACCTTTATTCAGAGCGACTGTTTGACCACAGACCATTATGTGTTTAACGTTTATATTTAATTTAATGTATTTGTATCTTATATGAACCGTAAGTATGCCAAGTCTCACGCTGTTCCATTTACGCAAACAAGTAAATACTTTTTTTTCCCGTATTAGGGCCTTATATATGAAATTGGCGTTTTGTACAACTGGCCACTTTGATCTTAAATATCTAACGTTGAATAGGGATTCCATATTTAAATTTAGGCCGGATATACAAGCCAACCTTTTTTTTTTTTTTTTTTTTTTTTTTTTTTTTTTTTTTTTTTTTTTTTT
>MU158748.1:766147-866306 GCA_015888305.1 Antheraea pernyi | reverse complement strand
GCCATGTTAAATTGTGGTCACTCCTACCTCCTCTTCCTCTGACCCGATACGGGTACTGGGTATGGTTGCTGGTTTTTGTTTAACCGGCACCTTCCTGTTTCTGGTTGCTCTCCCTTTCCTGCATGTGGAGCGCGCACACGAGCCGCTACCCAGCTTGTGATTAGCCGGAAATCCAGCGTCTTCGCAGACATTGCAATGTGGAGCAGCGCTGCAATCTTTTACCTTGTGGCCTGGTTGCCCACAGCGGTAACATTGACCGCTTCGGTCTACGTTGGCAGTACAGCGCTGTTTAACATGTCCAGCTTCTAAACAGCGGAAACATCGTTCAATCTTCGGCTGAAGCAATTTCGCTTGTACTGCAACCCATCCGATCAATAATCGGCTTTCCTGCGACAGCTTTTTAGCGGCAGTCACAGGGCATCGTACCCACGCCGTTCCAGAACCATACGGAGTTCGGCGTATTTCACCGATCTTTATATGGCTCGCTGGGCAGCCTCCCTTTGACGCTAAGGCCGCGATCACTTCGTCCGCTGTGACCGCGTCGTCAAGACCCGTGATGCGAAGCTCGGCACACTTTATGGGCCTTGACACCAGAACGCTCCCCTCTCCAAAGGTCTCATTGAAGATCTTTTGTAGGTTCTGAGCTAGTTGATCAGCTTTCTCGGAGCTCGATGCACCCGGAACTTGCAGAAGCCTAGCACCGGTCGCCGTCTCCTTGATCTTCAGATAGGGGATACCCAATCTCCCTATATCAGCTTTCTCCTTTGCTAAGGAGATCACTCGCTTAAAGCAGACCCCGTCATCCATTGCCTTAGACTGAATGGTCAGAACAATGGCAGCGGTTCGCGGCACCACGAGCTTGGCCGGAGTTGATTTCGGATTTTTTCCTTTCGCAGCACTACTCCTTGCCACATGTACCCACTCATTTACTCCCAGAGCAGGGGGTGGTTGGAAGGTGGATTGTTGTTGCAATCGAGCTGCCTCGGATTCCGTGGCGGCCATCTTCCTCCTTCTCTGTTTCTTGGGCTTCTTCGTCTTGGCTCCTTGGGCCACCTGATCTGGGTGCGTTATAGGAGCAAGGCCCATGGCAGAACATGCTCTCCGCGAGTCATCTATTTGGGCCTCCAAAGACGTTATTTCAGGACCCCCATCCTGGGCTTGAGGGATCGTCGTTTTGGCCGGGACAGAGGAATCTCCCATAAGTGGGCCACGACTTCGGCTCACAGCGGCGAGCTTCTTCTCCATCGCATCAAGCCGCGCGCCAATCATGGTTCCAGTCTGTTGCATTATGGAGCGTGTTATCTCCTTTATCGTCTCCCGAAGAGGCATGGGGTCTCCTGCTATAGAGGTCGATTGTTGACGTGGGATCCTCGTCAGTTCCTCTCTTAACGTAGCAACTTGTTGGCGAACTTCTGCTAGCTCTTCAGCCTGTTTAGCGTTAGCTTCTCGTAATTTGTCGTGCTCAAGCTGCAGCTTAGTCATTTCTTCTGGGATAGAACGGCTTCCCAGCTCAGCCATTACATCCCAGATAGAGGCGGCTGCATCCTTCAACAACCGCTGAAAGACACCTTTCAGGTTGCCCGAGTTCTCCGCCACATAGACGATACTGTCAATATCATTCAGTACCCTCTTGTTCAACTCCGATGCGAGCTGCTCCTGCGGAGTCTTGGCGATGGTACCTTTGTTTGCAGTTCGCTGTTTTCGTAGCTCGTCGCCCATCCGGCTCGCCTCTTCTTCAGCCTTTTGGCGATCCGCCTTCTTTTTCTGATTGTCCTGTATCTTTTTAGTCTTCCCTAGTCCAACGTATTCCCCTGTAATGGGTGGACGTCCTGGTTGCTTTTTGGCAACAGGAGTACACAGACGGAATACAGTAGTCCGGTGGTCAGAACACGTGGACTCAGAATCCGAAGCGTGGGTTTCCGCGGTTTGAGCATCGCTGCCTTCACTGCCTGCGGCTGACTGGTATTCAAGCGATTCGCTTTCCTCAGTCATTTCACTTGGCAAATCAGTTATCCGTTTATTCGTAGCGGTATTCGTCACATTTTTGGCAGAATCAATCATCCTTGTTCCTGCCCTGGTCCTTGGATTTGGTCTAAGCAAAATTTTGCCCCCCCCAGACACGGTGGGGCTGCCCGAGCCCGTGGGCTCGGAGAGGGATTCTCCGACTCCTGAGGAGCCAGTACCCTCCTGGGGTAGTACTCTTTTTGATCTTGCTTTCATAATGATGTCTCCTTCCTTCGTCGAGTTCGCAGTACGCCTGCCGGAGTTGGTTAAACCACCAACCCGCCAGCCGCTATCCGGTACTAGGCCGTTGGGGTCCAGATAGACCCTCCTCCGCCCTAGCCCAGTACTGAGTGCGCTGCTCACACGCCACACCCAGGAATATTTATCGGCTCTCCAGCCTAGAGCCGTAGTGTTCCGCGCCAACAGGGCCACCTCTAGTAGGATGCGGCTCTTCACCACGCACTACGGTCTTGGAGGGCAAGCTAACGCTTCACTAGGGAGCTGTATTGCGCCTGTTGTTCCCCCCCTGCGGTTCCGAGGTACTCCCCCTCCCCATGTACCACATCCCCACTTCGACCCCATACAAGCCAACCTAACCTAACTAATATTATAAACGCAGAGGTGAGTTTGTTTGTTGGCGCCTATTATGGATGCAAAATCAAAAATACTTTATTTATTCAATTTAGGCCCTGATAAGGCACTTATGAACGTCAAAATTACCACCGGTTCGAAAAACAACCAAAGCTCAGTCCCAAGGCTTCATCCAAAGAATTGGACTAATATCGAGGGATAATTTAAACCTTCCTTAACGCGAGCGTAGCCGCAAGAAAAAAGTAGTAAACAAATAAATACGAACGTTGGTAACCCTCAACACTTTGAAAGAAGCTGCCCGGAGAGAAGCCTACGTAATAACTAATAGGCTATTAACCTTTTATTGGAAATAATCAAGTTACCTCATTTATGTTTAACAGCGTGAGACATAATTCACTTATAAAACTTGCCAGCTACCAAAACATAAACAATAAGATACGTAATTATAATAACAGTTAATGTTGTTTTAAAAACTTTTTAAATAACATAGTAGTAACATGAATCGCCGCAGTTTATCATATAGGCACTACAGCGTTGGACAGACCTTCGACTAGATGAGAATACTTATCCAAAATATTCTATGTTCAGACTAACTTCTACCAGATTCTCCAATTCATCTAATCTAATCAAAAATATTTTATTAAGTTTAAACCCTAATAAGACACTTATGAACGTTAAAACTACCACCGGTTCGGAAAATAACCAAACCAACAAAAAAGTCATCGATAATAACCGGCAAGAAACTCGATCGCATACATTTATTAACATCGTCTTCGTTCGCGTGGAATAGTTACTTTGCGCTAACTCTTAACTCTAACACGCAGCGGAAGCTCTCAAGAGAAAAAAATACCCCGTTTTCGTAACATTCTTCAATAATGCACCGCTCCTAATGGTCTTAGCGTGATGATATATAGCCTATAGCCTTCCTTGATAAATGAGCTATATAACACTGTAAGTATTTTTCAAATCGGACCAGTAGTTCCTGAGATTACCCCCTACAACGTCACAAACCCACAAACTTTACCTCTTTATAATATTTTTTAACATATATATTTCTAATACATCATACAATCGTTTTAGTGTATGCACAGAGAGGAGTCTATTCGAGACATCACCATCATTCACATATTGATCCTCTCTATAATAGCCTTTCGACACTAAAACCCGCTTAACGTGGCGCTTAAGCTTACAGTCCGCAAAATGATAACATCCTTTGGGACTTTATTTATAAAAACCAACACTATTACTTAAATAAAATTACTGCTTTTGTTAAGCAGTAAGGGGTGGTGGGGTGGGGGTGGGGTGTAAGGGGTGTCGCACAACATCTTAAGACTTGAGACACCCAAGCCAACCTCACCTGCACGTGGTTCACCCTGCTGAGTAACGAACGAGGCAATGGCGACAGCGGGGTGGTAGGGTTTTGAAGCCCGACTGGGTCGCGACCACCCTGCATGTAGTGAAAAAACCCGTAATAGTGATTCGTTCTGCGTGTCGCGTTTCGGGATCAGCTCTTGCATATCCAGTACCGAATGACTTTCGCCGTGGCTCGGGTACCGGTGAGATTCTCCGGTAGTTCACCGCCTAAGAGTGCTGCACTGATCCGGCGGCCAGGGAGACCTGTAGAAACGGTTGTTCCGCTGGCCGCCCGCGGTACAGTACAGGGGCCCAAGCATGTATAACCACCATGAGAGGCTGCCCCACCATGCCGCGCATAATCTCGGGTAGGTTCGTCGTGCCGGTTGGTGACCGGATTTGGGGTCCCGGCGATCTATTCCGGGGGGGTACGGGAGCCCTTCCGTCCGCCGGGTCAGTGCAATGCAATTCTTGCAGGAGTTATAGTGAGCCGGCGATTAACATTGGTCACTTCTGGACACGGACGGAGGTTGTTCGCTCTTCTCGTTTCTTCCTACAAAAATCATGACAGCGCAGACAATGAGTATGAGTTCGACAGCGGTGCACAACCCCTACGCCGCTTTTACGATGGAGTTCATCAACATCCGTGGACTTCATTCTAACTTGAATGCCGTCCATCAACATCTCGAGACCGTTAAGCCAGAAATGCTCTTCTTGACGGAAACGCAGATTCGCCGTCCGGCCGACACATCTTACTTACACTACCCCGGCTACGTGCTTGAGGAGAACTTTCAAAGCAAGGCCGGCGTATGTGTGTTTGTACGGTCGGAGGTGTGCTGTCGTCGTTTGCGCTGTATGGAGGACCCTTCCTTCTCTATCCTTTGGCTACACGTAGACCTGGGCACTCAGAGCCGTATCTACGTGTGCCTCTACAGATCCCATAATGGAGATGATGAGACTACTCGGCTCTTTGATTACATGAGTAGGGCAGTAGATGACGCACAGGAGCAGTTTCCCACAGCAGAATTGGTGATCTTGGGGGACTTTAACGCACATCACGATATGTGGTTGGGTTCCTCCAGGACGGACCATGCAGGACGTACTGCTCATGCATTCGCCTTAACACATGACCTGACACAATTAGTAATCCAGCACACCCGGATTCCGGATGTCACAGGTCATGCGCCCTCATTGCTGGACCTTCTGTTGACGAGCCATCCAACTGGGTATGATGTGTCAGTCGATGCCCCCTGGGCAAATCGGATCACTGCCTCGTTATATCGTCTGTGCCACGCGCTCCACCTCCACCCAGCGTAAGAATTAAGCGCAAGGTGTGGCACTATTCGTCAGCAGATTGGGATGGAATGCGGGATTATTTCGCTTCCATTCCTTGGCGGCAACGCTGTTTTGACGGGAAGGACCCTTCAGCGATTGCTGATGCGATTGCCGACGAGATTGCAGTTGCAATGGAATATTATATTCCTTCCTCCGTGATCGTCGGTAATCGCAAAGGACGCCCTTGGTACAATCGCGAGTGCGCCGATGCAGTTAGCAAAAAGCAAGCCGCGTATCGCGAATGGATCAAGGGTCGCGCAAATAAGGATCCTAATACCAGCTTCCTCAAATCAGCCTATAACTCTGCCACCAAAGCCTGTAAGAGGGCATACACTAGAGCGGATGCCCAGCGCGTTGCACGCTTAGGTCTAGAACTCGTAAGTCATCCGACTAATAGTCGAGGCTACTGGAGTCTGGCCAAAGCTGTGCAAGCCAATTTTTGTCATCCAACAATGCCACCGTTGAGGTACTCTGATGGGTCACTGGCCTACGAACCGCAGGAGAAAGCTACATTATTAGCTAATCTCTTTGCGGCTAATTCTCGGCTCGACGATCGAAAAGCGCAACCGCCCACTATTCCTTGCTGCGGTGTCACTATGTCTGAATTAAAGTTCAGGCAGCGTGACATTCTTAAACAACTGCGATCGCTCGATGTCCGAAAGGCAAGTGGTCCGGACGGTATCCCAGCGGTTGTACTAAAAAAATGTGCAGCCGAGTTGGCTCCAGTACTTACGCGCCTATACCGCCTGTCTTACCGGCATGACAGCGGCGACCGGCGATGGATAGTGTCACTCGGTGGTCGCTATTGTTTTTGGAATGTACTGTGAATGTAGAAAATAAGTCCTGACTGTGTAAAAGTTGGAAAATGTGTTATTTTAAGTATAAAAATTCTATCACACTTTTTACTCAGTATGAAATGAGGTTAACACATTTTTTTTATGTGTTTTGTAAGGACGACTACCAAAATATAAATATTCGTTGACGATCACTATTTTAGATGCATACTGCGTGCGTTTTAGTTGCGACCGTTTTGCCATCTGGTTTCAATGTAAGTAAGTAACAAATGAAATCAAAGCTTCATTATCTATAGTAGTTTGGGGTGTAAGGGGTGGCGAATAACATCTAATATTTGAGACATCGAAGCCAACCTCACCTGCACGTGTTGCACCCTGCTAAATAACGAACGAGGCAATGGCGAAAGCGGAGTGATAGGGTTTTACAGCCTGACTGGGTCGCACCCATCATGTATATGGTGAAAAAGCCCGTCATAGTGATTCGCTTCTGCGGATCGCGTGTCGGGATCAGCCTGTGCACCTCCAGCTTTTCGCAGGCCGGCACGGACTGGCGATGGATAGTGTGTCACTCGGTGGTCGCCATTGTTTTTGGGTTGTACTGTAAATAAAACCCCAATGCATGAGAGGATGAAAGGTCTCCAGTCTTTTCGTTCTAAACCTCATGAATATTTAAATACATTGACATAATTATTAGAATCTGTGCTCACTAATAATAATACTTGAAGTATAATAGCTCACTTGGATACGCTTTTACATACGTTTAACAGACTAAAACCAAAGAACCTTAATAAACTGCTGCGTGGGCATATTATATTAACCAGCCGGTTAAACTGGCGTCCGTGTGATTAAAGTTACAAAATTTAGGCGAAATATCTCTCAGGTACACACAAAATACTGGCATACAGTCGTGGAACCGGAACTTATTTACATTTTAAAGTAATACTTGATAGGGTGACTATACATTTTGCATTTTAATGACACGTGCTAGAGTCAATGAGGAAGTACGTGTTTCAACCCAACGAAGCGTATACTAAATTTGACATGCCCGCGCTTGGACCCTTATTTGGCAATTTGCATCTAAAAGTGTCAAATATTTAAAGAAATTCGAAATATCAATTACATACGAATAGATTTGTTACCTATAATAAACATGAAGTGTCTGTATGTAATATAAAAATAAGAACTTTTTACTTATTGGATGTTTTTGTCGTTCTGTCTGTCTCCTTATTCTTTTTTTTTTTATTGTAGTACGGCAAAGTGACTTTACTGTGCCTGATGGTGAGCACAGTATAATCTAAAAACAATGGCAACCACTGAGAGACACACTATCCCTCACCGGTCGCCGCTGTCATGCCGGCTTGCATAAATGTCTCTTCACGTTACGCTTGAAGGACCCCATATTATAGGAAGGAGGGAACACACTGGCCGGGAGATTGTTCCACAGCTTCACGGTACGGCAGAGATAAGAAGTTGCGAACTTTTTAGTTCGTGCCCAGATAGGATTTACCGTAAAACTATGGCTCCGGAGCCCAGCGCGCGTGGTTCGGGTATGAAAAGGAGAGGAAGGTATTAAATTGAATAGCTCTTCAGAACACTCGCCATGATACAGACGGTAGAATACGCTCAGTGAGGCAATGTCTCTGTTCCTAGAACTTCGTTTTTAATTATTCGCGAAGTCCCATATTAATATATCTCTAGGTCATCTAACAACGTTATCTCAGTTCTACCATTGTTTGGGTGTTCATTGTATTTATTATTAAAATGGATTTTAGGGGTTTTCATCCGCCTTTATTTGTTTTACGTGATCATATTTAACAACTGAGATAAAATCAAAAATCAAAATATCCTTTATTCAATTTAGGCCCTGGGAAGGCGCTTATGAACGTCAAAGCTACTACCGGTTCGGAAAACAGCCCAGTCATCGAGAAGAACCGGCAAGAAACTCGATCTGGTTTATCTTTTCATGTCATATATTTTTACAGTACCTAACATAAATATTTACATTCGTTATTAGTGGATGCACAGAGAGATATTAATGTGCATTTGTGTTTAATATTTATCACAATCGCAAAATCTAAAGTACAGGATACAGAATACACCTGAAGATGCTTGGCTACTGATATCCATTTTGATATTGATACCTGACATATGTGAGGATTAAAAAATGCACTACTGCCATACTGTGGTGGGGTGCGATAGTCTGAAACCTCTGGCTTACCATTGAATTCGAAATTACTCGTACTTAAGTAGGTTTATTAAAGTAGCTTAAAGAAGTTAATATATTTTAAGTGAAATTGTTGATCACAGCGGAGCCTAACCTATCACTGTGCCATCGTTTCTCGAATTTCAATTTAACTTGAAATATATTAACTTCTTTAAGTTACTTTAATAAGCCTATTTAAGTACGAGAGGAATAGTTCTACGTGAAAATAGAAGACAATAGTAAAAAGAATGTTATTTACAGGAGATGCTGATCCCAAAAGAACAATGTCGTGTACAGCCGTTGACTGTAGAAGGGAGGGTGGCTACTTCACTACCTCATGCTCGGCTTGCTAGGACTCCCTCTATTTCTTCGCAAAGCAGCCTCGATAGTGGAACCTCAAGGGCTACTGTAAGTATAACTCTTTTTTTTTAATAATTATAGTCTTTACAGTTCGCAGCTTTTATTGTGATTTTTAATTTAAATTAAATTTTGACTGTGCTTTTAATAAAAAAATTAATATCACATATCCGAGAAAATTCTTAAGAACATACATGCTTTAACAATATGTCCACTAAAAAGCTCCTCCGCCCGTAACTTCGTCCATATTAACTTATAATTTAAAACATAATATTTTACCTCTCGGTTGTATTTTTAAGACCCAGATCTTAAAATAGCAGATCATGCTTTTAAATATTTATATATTTTTTTTATAATTTTACGTTACATCATTTTTATTGTTCAGAGTTTATAATAAATAGGGTATTTTTTTAAACTTATGCTGTCAACAGTCTATGCATCTAATGCATCAAAAATTTTACATTCGTTTGTATGCAGCTTAAAAATGTTTCGTATTAAATGCACCGCGGTCGCTGAATGTTCGCCATCTTGCTCTTTTGTCTCGCTTTGGTTACGTTAGGTTAGACTTGCGATAAAGCATAACGCGAACTTGCCGCTGGCGAGCGCGGTGCATTTATTACGAAACATTTTTAAAGCAAGTATTTAATACGTATTTAACTTTTTGTAATAACACGGATATGGTTTTGAACTGTCAAAGTGTTAAACATTGTTTACTTAACGCCACCTAGTAGCAAATTATAATAAAATGGATATCATGGACGATGGTGATCACTTAACATCAGGTGACCCACCTGTTCGTTTGCCTCCTATATAATATTTAAAAAAAACATTAAATATTCTCCATGAAGAGACACTTAAGAGGAAACGCAGTTTACGAGAAATTTATAGAATAAGTATTTAATAACAGTTTACTGCTATCGCACTCTGCCCGAACAATAAAATAGGCTGTGAGAGAGACAACTGCAGGTTGGACTGATTATCTTCTTCTTTATATATAGTTTTTTTTTTGCCCGTGTGTATGTGACTGCACTTCTAAACGGCTCAACAGATTTTGATGAGATTTTCGTGAGTGTTGAGGTGGATTCACGAATGGTTTAAATACACAATTAGACCCGGCAAGAGACGCTGCAGGTGTATTTTAGTTTTTTTTTTGGCAAGGTAGAACTATGTCCATTGGGGCCGCTAATAGGTATATAAAATAGACAAAACTATGTTTGGTTTTCCCCAGTTTGCTGCTCTAATACTAAATCAATTTGAAATCTTTTTTCATAATTAATTTAAGAAGAACTTTCCTGTGTTTGCATGTTTTCTCTTATTTATTCTATTCTTCAAATTTATTTATTAACTGTGCAACTCTAGTACCACTAGAAGGTTCCTGTGTAATATTTAATTTGTGATAAAAATTAAAAACATATGAATATGACTGTGGCTACATATGTCTATACCGATCTACACCGTACGGTATAAAATATATGTTTTTTTATTGTAGCACGGCAAAATGCCTGCACTATATAGTAAGCACAGTACAATCCAAAAACAATGGCGACCACCGAGTGATATCGACAGACCCATCGCCGGTCGCCGCTATCATGCCGGCCTGCGAAAAGCTAGATATGCACAGACTGATCCCGAAACGCGACCCGCAGAAGCGAATCACTAAAATGTATATAAATGAATTTATGTAGCATGTATAGCATTATAGCAGTATAGCGTTATGTAGCAATAAAACAGAAGAAGCAGGCTTGTATGGAATTGATGCCATCCGCATTACCACTTAAATTTATTAATTTCCTCTTAAGTCAACCTCTCATGATGATCGATTATTCCGTCTTACAGTTTATCTACCAATCTGGTATACCAAGATTGTATAGTTATATATAGACTAGCTGTTACCCGCGGCTCCGCACGCGCTTTTTAAAAATTTATTAAAGAAATGTAAAATTGTAAGTGGGTGTGTACATTACAGAAACGATTTTTCAAAAACATTTGTAACTACGATACGAACGCCATCTACTGTAACATGTAACGTGTACATTAGATATATAAATACTAATTGTATATCGAATGGGATGGGATTTATCATCAGCAACATACCTGGAACTTCAACCTACTATATACCAAACTCAGTGCTCACTAACACTATATAGGAAGTAATGAAAATTATAAACTATACATTATCGAACAATATATCTTAAATCTTTTATTATATACATAGATATAATATGCCCGTATTGTCGATATACTTAAGTTATTCTTATACGTTGCTATAATAACTGAGTTATGTAGAAGCAAACGTGGTAAATAAAACAATATAAAAGAGGAGGTTACTATGTTCGATTGCATGTTTTTTTTTAATGTATGTTAACCGATATTTTCGTCAATTGTGAACGGATTTTAATGATTCTTTTTTTATTTGAATTGGTACACTATGTAGTGATTAACTGCTACCTTTGTATTCGTCCGTGTGAAATTAATAATATGTTACAACTGCGTGAGACGTGTGCCTTACTGACTCCAAGAATAAATATACATAATTGAAAATAATTGAAAGACATATATTTGTATGTAATATGAATTATATCATCTTTTTGGTCAATTTGGCGGCCATATTGTTTTATTTACCACGTTTGCTTCTACATAACTCAGTTATTATAGCAACGTATAAGAATAACTTAAGTATATCGACAATACGGGCATATTATATCTATCCTGATCCTTTTTCGAAGTCGGTTAAAAAAAGTCCTCTGTCAGCTTATCTGTTCGCGATAAAGTCAAAAACTACCATTTTCATGCTGTTTTCACCAGTAGATAGAATGATAATTTATGGGGAAGGTTTAGGTACAATTTGTCAAGGTTTTCATTTTATTATTCGTCTCCGTCCGTATAACGTCTTCCGAGCCCGTAAAAGCCCCGTGACAGTCGGTCCAATCAATTAGGAGATAGTAGGATATTGCGGACGAAGTCTTGAGAATCAAAATAAAATTGTCTAAGTTACTTCTTATAAAGTGCGTTATCTTCCAGTGAAAGTCCCGTGAAAATCAGTTCAAGCATTACAGATATTCCACTGCGTCCTAAGATGAATAAAAAACTTAAATTATTTTTTATGAGGTCTGTTATCTACCATTGAATACCCCGTGAAATCAGCCCAAAGTAATGCGGACGAAGCCGCGGACAAAGAAAATAGAATATGTCAACCGCTATAATTTCGGTTATCTGGCAGTAAAAAGTAAAATTCCCGGGATCAGCTCTTGCATATCCAGTACCGAATGACTTTCGCCGTGGCTCGGGTACCGGTGAGATTCTCCGGTAGTTCACCGCCTAAGAGTGCTGCACTGATCCGGCGGCCAGGGAGACCTGTAGAAACGGTTGTTCCGCTGGCCGCCCGCGGTACAGTACAGGGGCCCAAGCATGTATAACCACCATGAGAGGCTGCCCCACCATGCCGCGCATAATCTCGGGTAGGTTCGTCGTGCCGGTTGGTGACCGGATTTGGGGTCCCGGCGATCTATTCCGGGGGGGTACGGGAGCCCTTCCGTCCGCCGGGTCAGTGCAATGCAATTCTTGCAGGAGTTATAGTGAGCCGGCGATTAACATTGGTCACTTCTGGACACGGACGGAGGTTGTTCGCTCTTCTCGTTTCTTCCTACAAAAATCATGACAGCGCAGACAATGAGTATGAGTTCGACAGCGGTGCACAACCCCTACGCCGCTTTTACGATGGAGTTCATCAACATCCGTGGACTTCATTCTAACTTGAATGCCGTCCATCAACATCTCGAGACCGTTAAGCCAGAAATGCTCTTCTTGACGGAAACGCAGATTCGCCGTCCGGCCGACACATCTTACTTACACTACCCCGGCTACGTGCTTGAGGAGAACTTTCAAAGCAAGGCATATGTGTATGTGTGTTTGTACGGTCGGAGGTGTGCTGTCGTCGTTTGCGCTGTATGGAGGACCCTTCCTTCTCTATCCTTTGGCTACACGTAGACCTGGGCACTCAGAGCCGTATCTACGTGTGCCTCTACAGATCCCATAATGGAGATGATGAGACTACTCGGCTCTTTGATTACATGAGTTAGGCAGTAGATGACGCACGGGAGCAGTTTCCCACAGCAGAATTGGTGATCTTGGGGGACTTTAACGCACATCACGATATGTGGTTGGGTTCCTCCAGGACGGACCATGCAGGACGTACTGCTCATGCATTCGCCTTAACACATGACCTGACACAATTAGTAATCCAGCACACCCGGATTCCGGATGTCACAGGTCATGCGCCCTCATTGCTGGACCTTCTGTTGACGAGCCATCCAACTGGGTATGATGTGTCAGTCGATGCCCCCCTGTGCAAATGGGATCACTGCCTCGTTATATCGTCTGTGCCACGCGCTCCACCTCCACCCAGCGTAAGAATTAAGCGCAAGGTGTGGCACTATTCGTCAGCAGATTGGGATGGAATGCGGGATTATTTCGCTTCCATTCCTTGGCGGCAACGCTGTTTTGACGGGAAGGACCCTTCAGCGATTGCTGATGCGATTGCCGACGAGATTGCAGTTGCAATGGAATATTATATTCCTTCCTCCGTGATCGTCGGTAATCGCAAAGGACGCCCTTGGTACAATCGCGAGTGCGCCGATGCTGTTAGCAAAAAGCAAGCCGCGTATCGCGAATGGATTAAGGGTCGCGCAAATAAGGATCCTAATACCAGCTTCCTCAAATCAGCCTATAACTCTGCCACCAAAGCCTGTAAGAGGGCATACACTAGAGCGGATGCCCAGCGCGTTGCACGCTTAGGTCTAGATCTCGTAAGTCATCCGACTAATAGTCGAGGCTACTGGAGTCTGGCCAAAGCTGTGCAAGCCAATTTTTGTCATCCAACAATGCCACCGTTGAGGTACTCTGATGGGTCACTGGCCTACGAACCGCAGGAGAAAGCTACAATATTAGCTAATCTCTTTACGGCAAATTCTCGGCTCGACGATCGAAAACCGCAACTGTCCACTATTCCTGGCTGCGGTGTCACTATGTCTGAATTAAAGTTCAGGCAGCGTGACATTCTTAAACAACTGCGATCGCTCGGACATAGTGACACCGCAGCCAGGAATAGTGGACAGTTGCGGTTTTCGATCGTCGAGCCGAGAATTTGCCGTAAAGAGATTAGCTAATATTGTAGCTTTCTCCTGCGGTTCGTAGGCCAGTGACCCATCAGAGTACCTCAACGGTGGCATTGTTGGATGACAAAAATTGGCTTACACAGCTTTGGCCAGACTCCAGTAGCCTCGACTATTAGTCGGATGACTTACGAGTTCTAGACCTAAGCGTGCAACGCGCTGGGCATCCGCTCTAGTGTATGCCCTCTTACAGGCTTTGGTGGCAGAGTTATAGGCTGATTTGAGGAAGCTGATATTAGGATCCTTATTTGCGCGACCCTTGATCCATTCGCGATACGCGGCTTGCTTTTTGCTAACAGCATCGGCGCACTCGCGATTGTACCAAGGACGTCCTTTGCGATTACCGACGATCACGGAGGAAGGAATATAATATTCCATTGCAACTGCAATCTCGTCGGCAATCGCATCAGCAATCGCTGAAGGGTCCTTCCCGTCAAAACAGCGTTGCCGCCAAGGAATGGAAGCGAAATAATCCCGCATTCCATCCCAATCTGCTGACGAATAGTGCCACACCTTGCGCTTAATTCTTACGCTGGGTGGAGGTGGAGCGCGTGGCACAGACGATATAACGAGGCAGTGATCCGATTTGCCCAGGGGGGCATCGACTGACACATCATACCCAGTTGGATGGCTCGTCAACAGAAGGTCCAGCAATGAGGGCGCATGACCTGTGACATCCGGAATCCGGGTGTGCTGGATTACTAATTGTGTCAGGTCATGTGTTAAGGCGAATGCATGAGCAGTACGTCCTGCATGGTCCGTCCTGGAGGAACCCAACCACATATCGTGATGTGCGTTAAAGTCCCCCAAGATCACCAATTCTGCTGTGGGAAACTGCTCCTGTGCGTCATCTACTGCCCTACTCATGTAATCAAAGAGCCGAGTAGTCTCATCATCTCCATTATGGGATCTGTAGAGGCACACGTAGATACGGCTCTGAGTGCCCAGGTCTACGTGTAGCCAAAGGATAGAGAAGGAAGGGTACATTTGTACATTGTACATTATTTGTACATACACAAACTTTTTTTTTATAATACGTAATAGAGAACAAATAAAAAATTGGAAATAAAAATAGTATGAACTATTTGAATAGGAAAACAAAATAAACTTTGAAAATGTTAGCTTTGATACTTACCACATAACTTCAGAATTGGCAGTATGGATTAATTCCTTCGCCTATTCGTAGATTCCGGTTTTTTTATTTACTAGGTGATATTTATTTAAAGATAATATTAGTATTCATTGTTGTATTCGTGATTGATTATCATCAGACTGCAAGCCCATAAGCTTCTTGAAGGAAGGTTACGGGCATAATCAGAGCGCCAGCCCACGGCGTATTGACGATTTCAAATTCCGAGAAATCCACAATTCAACATTTTTCCACACAGGGTGGTAGGACAAGAATCTTTTTAGATTTCGTCATTATATTTCCCTTCATCATCAGCCGATTGAAATCAGTCAGTACATGCCGGGTTTCCGATTGATGTATACCTGTCAAGCCGCTCGACCGCTCGACTTTTGTGATCAAATGACAGCATTCTTTGAATTTTGTCTCATAAATCCCTCGGCCGATATTTTAAGACCGAGATCTCAAAATGGTGTATCATGATTTAAAATTGTATTGTAAACTAGCTTCTGCCCGCGACTTCGTTCGCGTGGAATAGTTACATTGGGCTAACACTAAGAGGCAGCGGAAGCTGTCAAAAGAAAAAAAAAACGATTTTGAAACGTTCCTCATTGGTGCTCCGCTTCTATTGGTCTTAGCGTGATTATATATAGCCTTTCTCGATATCCTATCTAACACTGAAATAATTTTTCAAATCGGACCAGTAGTAAATGAGATTACAACATTTTTTTAATATTCAGCTTTATATATTAGTATAGATAGAAGAGAAGAAGATAATATTGTACATTTTATATTCATACTTGGACAGATCTAACTGTGTACTAAATAAATATGTTTATAGGTATATAGATAGATACATACATTATTGACAAACGCAACACAAACAGAATTAATAACGAGAATGGAAAGTGCCGGAACATTGTTCCAACAAGTATAGTAGGTACTTGCCCTCATTGCGTATGCAGTTTGTAAACTTCGAAACGGAAGGAAAATAAATGGCTTGAAATCAACAACAATTCGTACGAACTTCTACTGTTTTGATAGCAACTAATTTGTATCGTACGTTCGAGTGTTGTTTACACCAATTATAGGATTTTAATAGATAAAGAAATAAATAAATAAATTTACAGACACTCGGTCCATATCTAAAAAATATATCACGATATCTTCGTATAATATAAAGTAATGAAATTATTAAGAAACTAAGATTTTTATAAGCAAGGCGTGTCCAGCAATGTGTTTTTTTGCCGTAGATATGTGGAGTAAGCGGTATAGTCCGATTGCGCAGAAGAGGGACAATGAACGGATAACACTGTGTACAATGAAATTCTATACGCAAAGTATATCTTTGCCAATTTTTTTTTATAATGTTCTGTCTGTATATTATTATATTGTTACGATAGTAAACAACGTAGGCGAACTATTTATTATATTAGAGTGGAATAATCAGTGATTTATAACCCATAAAAATACACAAGAGAATATAAAAATTCTAACGTTTTCCATAAAATATAAGAAATAATATAATAAACTGAACAGCAATGACATTTACCAGACGAAATCCAGATCGTAATTACAGATAAAGAGTTACCCTGACGTGTCAAAGAAAACCAATTGTGGCCGCTCACGCGATACTGAAACTCGAATTAAAATCTGACGTGCCTCGAAGCCCCGAATATAACATAAAATTTCAATTTAGCACAGTTCAAAACACAATGGAACGTACACGGAAAGTATTACTTGAGTGATCGCTTAACTTTTTCATTGAATAACGGATGCGAGTTAAACACGTGAATTTTTTGAATAACACAGAAAAGGTAGAGGTACCTTTAACCGTTGGACTTACAGCGAAAAGTTCTTAGGATACTGTCCTTTATTATCCAGTGAGTTTTTCTTTAGTAATGTTCTAACGAAGCTAAGAGAATTATTGCAAATTTTAATGGCCACTTATACTATATAAATAACTAGCCTCTGCCCGCGACTTCGTTAGCGTGGAATAGTTACTTTGGGCTAAAATAACAGACCACAGAAGCTCTCAAAAGGAAAAAAATACCCAATTTTGAAACATTCTTCATTGGTGCTCCGCTGCTATTCGTCTCACCATGATGATATATAGCCTATAGTCTTCCTTTATAAATGAGCTATCTAACACTGAAATAAATTCAAATCAATCAATCAAATTGGACCAGTAGTTCCAGATATTACCCCCTACAACCTCAAAAACTCACAAACTTTACCTCTTTATAATATTATATATAGATATAAATTTCTTCTGTACGCTTGTATGTTGTATTTATAATTGTCAAGACAAGGCCTGTATGTAACAAAATATTTGAAAAGTCGCATCGAAAATGTTGGGTTAAAACATCTCCATATAAAAAGTGAAGTGAGACGGTAGGGAGACCTTTCAAAATATCGTCAAAATTGACAGATCAACGTTTAAGAACACCTAAACAAACTAAGTTTCCATTTTCTTCTTTAGTACACCCGTGCAAAGCCATAATTTAGAAAATAATTGTAGCTATATACATATCATATGACCAGACAGTAGCCATTATGATTGCATGTATTTAGAAATAAATTACAATAACTAAATAAATATTATAACAGAGTCATCGCGGTTCGTCACCCGCCATCCGCACTTTTGCTCCCGACGGTCGGACCCTAGATGCTGGAATAACTGGTGTACCCCGATCACCGTCTCCTCTCCGCGCCGCCTCCTTGGACGTCCGACAAGCCCCACTGGCTCACGGCTCGTTGGCATCATTGGCTGATTCACCAACACCGTCCAGTCCGAGGCACGCTCCGCCAAGATGTCTATCTCCGTTGTTGATGCCACCTAGGTTAGTTAACTCCTTACTTATGCTTAATATTTTTTTCTCAACTAGTGATCCACCTCGGGTTTGTATGTGTGCTGCTTTTTTAAAATCCTTTATAGGTTTGATCACAATCACTTCTGATGCTAAATGACGTTGGATGGATAGTTTGGTAAGCTCGTCAAACCTAGAGGGACTAGCTCTCAAGTTTTTTTTTATGTCAAAAAGAGGCAAACGAATAGGTGGGTCATCTGATGTCAAGTGATCACCACCGTCCATAGACACTAACAACACCAGGGGAGTCGCAAGTGCGTTGCCAGCCTGTAAAGGAGAAAGGGGAAGGGAAAGGAGGTGGGCCTCCGGCGCTCTCACTAACCGAACGAAACGCAACAATGCAAGCACTGTTACTTCACGTCGGTATTCTGTCAGAGGGTGGTAGTACCCCGGGAGAGCCGACCCATTCATGCTGAAACTAGTAATAGCTACGGCGTGGCTCTACCACACTCTAACAGCTGCTTTGCGACAGTTTTTCAACTTGAATGTGACAGCTAGCCAGACACACTTAGGAAAAGACCTATTATGTTTTCATCACGATGTCTTCCATCACCAAAAGCCCCGACTCAGTGTCTAGGATTTGAACCGACTTCCATCGATGTGGTATCCGAACACGCTATCGACTAAGCCATCATTGCTGTGGCCTCGTAAGTGCCTAAACGATTTAGATTCATTTCTTGGTGCCTTGATGTTATTCATAAAAGTTATAGAAGTTATGTATTTCATTTGGCGATTCGATTTAAAGAGTTAAGAGTTTGCTCCGATTCCTTAAAACGTTCTCTATACCGCACACTGCAATGATTGCAATAGACAAGGATAACGCTAAACGAAAATGCACGCTCTCACCGATGCGACGTCTCAAATCTAAAACCGGGTACTGTAAGAATCTTCGTACAAACTATTTTCTTTTGTTACGCGTAATTTTAAATCTGTGATATCTTTTAAGATTATTATTGAATTGTTATTCCGTAAAAGATAATTTCGGTCTACATTAAATGTAAAGATGTTTACTAGCCAATCCAGAACTGAAAATAGTGCTACTCCTTTACTATGTTGGCATCACGTTACATACTTCTATTCGTGGTTACTGTACGATAACCGCGATGGGTACACAAATTTAAAACATTATAACTAACTTTAAGCAATAACAATTTATTACTCTTATTTTGAGTTTACTAAAACATTTCAATTTAAAAAAAAAACAGTGCATATCTCAATGTGTACCCGCGGAAGTAGTGAAACTACTTTGGTTTCAAAATCAAAATATCCTTTATTCAATTTTGGCCCTGAGAAGGCACTTATGGACGTCAAAGCTGCTATCGGTTCGGAAAACAGCCCAGTCATCGAGAAGAACCGGCGAGAAACTCGATCTGGTTTATCTTTTCATGTCATATATTTTTACAGTAACATAAATATTTACATTTATTATTAGTAGATGCACAGAGAGGGGCGTCATTTCCAGACGTCACAATCGTTCACATATTGGTCCACCCTATAATAGCCTTCAGATATTAAAACCCGCTTCAAATAGTTCTCGAACTCACTATCAGGCAAATGTGTAATGTGTTTTGGGACTTTGTTATAAAACCTAACACTATTACCTAAAAAACTGTTTTTGGACTTAGTGAGCCTGAAGCATGGAATGACCAATTTGTTGCCGTTTCTAGTATTTAAATTATGCTGCTCTTTTACTAGATCCAGCATATCTAAGTTTTTGCGGACATACATTAAATTATCAAGAATATTGAGAGGGCAGAGTTAAGATACCGAATTCCTGGTATATGTATACGTTTATATGTATTAAATTGTATAATGAAAATGCTCATAAACTATATACTATGCGATTACTTAACTATACATTTACTCATTTTGGTATACTACTAGCCCCAGACAGGCAAAGAGATATTTCTTATACATACACACAAATACCTACCGTACGTTTACCGTGTAACGCAAACTTTTCCATACCATGTCAAAAGAAGATACACTTAGAAAAACATGAATTTATAGGCACTAATGTAGACATAGAAATTGAGGAGTAGTCGAGTTAGCGTGGTATTTACATGTCACGTGAACAAATTAAGGCCATCTAACTAGAAATTTAACGAGAATAAACGGATATCCCATATCCGTAGATGAATATGAAACTAGATAGGGATGGATTATGTGAAGAAACCATTGATGTATAAATACCAAGACGCACAGTATTGAATAAAAGTAACGCTCAAAACCGTCCACAAAAACTAACCGATATACCTAAGTAGTGATAGTTTATACTATAAACTTATGTTTTTGCAAATTCAACCTTACGCGAATTATTTAAAGTTGTTTTTACAAAGCAGTGTACAAAAAGTGTAAAGACGCGAGGGACGAGAGACTATTTGAAATGAGCGCAGAGTTTTCAAATTGTGCACTCATTTTATGCGGACGGGTTTGAGACGTAAACTGGGCATCTTGGGTTTTTGTATATCAATGGAAGAAACACATAAAACAGTTGGTAGAGAAGTATTAAAAGGAATAATATTGTATCAACCTTAAAACGAATTTAAATAAATTTATTAAATAAAAACTGAGAAAAAAGGTTCGATATCATTTACAATTCACGTAAAATCCTTTAAAGATTATTAGACGAACCGGAGAAAAAGCTAAATAATAACAACATAGGGCCGAATTCTCTTTGAATAAGATTTAGGCTTTAGATTATACAGAATAAGCTTAATAGGTTTTCCTATAATCTGTGTGCCCGTTTAATATCCATATTGAGTTCGGGCGCGCGTCGTTCGTATCCATAAAGATTAAAGCTTATATGGAATTCAGCGGTTTTCAAATAAGTACCTATATTCTAGACTATCTATAGGATTTACTTTAACAATTATGGGGGATTATAATCTATCTTCGTCTATCTTGAGCTAGTGACCATATGTTCTATTTTGATTTTTTAGAATTCAACGTATATTTACTAATCAATATATAAATAGGTGAAGATAATACAATTCATTACCTTTTTCTCTTGTGTTCGCCATTTTTATATGGAACCAATTGCAGAATTTTAGTATTTTTAATAAAAATACGTTAGAATAATTTTTTTCCGTAGCATATATGATTCAAAGCGTTTATTTTTACTCCACGATACTCTACAATCTATATAAAAAAATGATTGAGGGAGTTTTTGGTGGGATCTTGGAATGTTATGTAGTGGATTTTATATTTTATTCATAATCTTGTATTATTTGGCTTTATATTTTGTAATATTGGGGGTGTTTTACGTAATCGTTTCCAAACTTATATAAGTTCACTACACGAAACACTACATAACATTTAATATGCACACCATCACTCGGTGTACACATAACACTCTGGGTCCCGAGTGAAAATCAGCGCTGAAGGACTAACCTCCAACAGCACACACGCTGACTCGGGGCCCATTTGCCACACACACACACTTAATCATCAATTTGTATTTCTATTTTTCATTGTTTATATGTATGTTTTTTCTCTTTTTAATTGTACGTGTTTTCATATTTACTTATGTGTGTTGCAAATAAATGTTTTTTCTTTCTTTCTTTCTTCTAATATACCATGGTTATTATGCACAAGTGAAATGGATGGGAAATAATCGCATGGATTATAACTTGCCACAAAAAATCCCTGGCAAGTTCTAATAAAACGGCCACCGTCTTGTTAGTACATTGAAATTATCGCAAGAAACTTGTAATATCATTTTAAATTCATTTCAAATTACCTACTCGACAATGGCACTAATATTCTATTAGAAGATTGGTTGCCAAACATAAAATAAAGAGAGAAAAAAGAAAATGACGGAGGTTTTTTTTTTATTGTAGCACGGCATAATGACTGCACTGTGCCTGATGGTAAGCACAGTGCAATCCAAAAACAATGGCGACCACCGAGTGACACACTATCCATCGCCGGTCGCCGCTGTCATGCTGGCCTGCGACAAATTGGATATGTACAGGCTGATCCCGAAACGCGACCTGCAGAAGCGAATCACTATGACAGGCTTTTTCGCCATATACATGGTGGTTGCGACCCAGTCAGGCTGTAAAACCCTACCACCCCGCTTTTGCCATTGCCTCGTTCGTTATTCAGCAGAGTGCACCACGTGCAGGTGAGGTTGACTTGGATGTCTCAAGTCTTAGATGTTATTCGACACCCCTTACACCCCAAAATTGTTTGTCATTGTGCTCGCAATACTCGGAACTACTGGATAGACTTAAAACAATTATAATTTAGTTTTAATTTTTAGACGTTTGGTCCTTATCTAAAAATATATAACGAGGCCTTCATTTAAATAATGTTTTTTTTAGAAACTAACATAATTATACTACGCGATCAGCGATTTATGTTTTCTCACCTTATACAAGTGGGGCAAGCGATATGATGCCTATTTTTTACTTGTGTATAACGTGCATTTATATAATATACTCGTGTATATATAATAGACGATGTCGCAGTCGCAATTCTCCTGTACGTGTGTATATGACTGAACTGGTTTCAGCATGAATGGGTCGGCTCGTCCGGGGTAGTACCACCCTCTCACAGCATACCGACGTGAAGTAATAGCCCAGCTCCCATCCCTCCTCCCACCTCCTCTCTCCAGTGCCCCTCCTCCCTCACCCATACACAGGCTGGCAACGCAGTTGCGACTCCCCTGGTGTCGCTAGTGTCTATGGACGGTGGTGATTACTTAACATCAGGTGACCCACCCGTTCGTTTGCCTCCTATGATATGATACGTTCAGATGGATTCAAGAATGATTTAGTTGTACCATTAGAAGCCTTCAGTCATATGTTTCTATTCTTCATACTCCACGATCCTTACGTCTACTAATCTAGAATATGTGTACACACTTTAACAAAAACTAGAAAATAATGTATACATAAAAATATACAAGTAATACTAATCATTACATAGTATAAAACAATGTCCCCTGCCGCGTCTGCCTGTCTGTTCGCGATAAACTCAAAAACTACTTAACGGATTTTCATACGGTATTCACCAGTGGGTAGAGTAACTTATGAGGAACGTTTTGGTATATAATTTGTCTATAATAAATAATATATTATTATATATTAATATATTAATGACCAGGGCGGGACAACGTCTGCCGGGCCCGCTAGTTAAGTATATAAAGTAATTTCGATCACTGGACGACTACTACTAATTATTACAAGTAATTAGAATATGAGGTAGCTTCACGTCACAAAAGCTCACAATAAAATTAATTATGTAAATAAACATATTATCTTCTATGCATCATTACATAGTATAAAACAAAACCCCCTACCGCGTCTGTCTGTCTGTCTGTTCGCAATAAACTCAAAAACTACTGAACGGATTTTCATACGGTATTCACCAGTGGATAAAGTGATTCATGAGGAAAGTTTTGGTATATAATTTGTAAAGGATTTCTTTATAATCAGGGCGGGACAACGTCTGCCGGGCCCGCTAGTATAATATAAATGTAAATGTAACGTGTCTGTATTTTTTAGATTTTTGTGAAAAAAAAAAAAAATTACAGGTGTCTTGGAATAAGTAATAAGATACATTTAAATTATTTTTAGATATGTCTATCTGTTTGTATGTACACGCATCACTGCTAAAGTACTGCATTCAAAATAAACATAAAACATATCCTCGACATTTACCCTTGGTTTCATTAAAATCGGTTCACTATATCAAAAGTTAGACTTAGGTACGAGAGAAAAGTAAATAAATATACGTTGAGATGGTTTTATTAGTCACTATTTTTTTTACATTACGTTAGAATAAAAGTCTAAAATATATACTGTATAATCAATTAATCCATTTATTACTTTAATTTCAATTGAAAGTGAGGTATTCTTATATTTGAAATTGTGTAAAATAAATGCAAATAAATTGAGAATTCATGACGCCGTGAAGTATGTTATACTCGACAGTACAAAGCGAGGTCACAATATATGGATCAATTTATAGGAAACCGAGGTAGTGTGAGTTGGACAGAAATGGCGTCTGGTACCGCTCGTCGCAAATTATTACTAAAATCATCGATACATATCCTATATGGTATCGCTTTATAACTTTACATATTATTATTATACGAGGAGCTTTTCTTTGAAGAGAACTGACGTTGTTATACCCTATTAAGATATTTATTATACACTAGCAGGCCCGGCAGACGTTATCCCGCCTTGATTATAAAAATAATCCTTGACAAATTATTATTATTATTTGGTATAACACACTAGCAGCTAATAAGCTGATGCGTGTGTATTAAATAACTTGGAGATATCTTCGTGGTCCAAACTATTCTTAAACGAGTTTATAGTGGGAGCCATCACAACTTTCTCCGGGAGTTTATTCCATGCTGTGACCACTCTATTAGGCAAGAAGTGCTTGACTGGGTTTCTTTTTGCTAACGTTTCACAAAGTTTTAAGGGATGACCGCGTAAATGTTTATTGTCATTGAGCATGTAAATATCTTTAAGGCTGGGCACATTGTAATAACCAGTGAGGAGAATTATATACCGAAACTTTCCCCATGAATCACTTTATCTACTGTTGAAAACTGCATGAAAATCCGTTCAATAGTTTTTGAGTGTATCGCGAACAGGCAAACAGACAGACACACGTAGGGGACTTTGTTTTATACTATGTAACGACAATGATACTTATATATTTTTATCTCAAGCTGATTTAACCTATGTTCACATGACAAGCGCTTAACGCGCGTTTTGATAACACTTACGAGCTTTAGCATGAGTACGGCCTGAATAAAATGTGTATATGAAAACGCGCGTTATCAAAACGTGCGTTAAGCGCTTGTCATGTAAACATAGCCTAATCCTTCCTATATTATTGATAGAAGTAACTTGTTCTTATCATAAAAGTCTATGTTTGCATTCTCCTTAATTTTTTCGAACTGACTACGCTATTGACCTAGCAACGTCTTAACGCTTCACCGGACTACTAAGGCGAGCGCTTAAGGCACTCAGCCGATTTTATTTGGGTAACTAGCTCCAGGGTGTACTCCACACCTCGGCTTGGGCTGTTGCCTGATACATGCAATTTCTCCCTAATAGATTTTTGATTGAATAATGTGTAGTTTATGTATTTCTTTCATGAACAATAAATGGAGTAGTAGAATAATAAGGATAAAAGATGATCATAATGAAAATATGAATTTGTTTCCATTGCGTTTTTCAGACGGATAGATCGCAGTAACTCCCTAGTTGAAAACAGCAGCGGACTAGGTCCACTCAGTCCTGGTGCAGGAGCTGCGATTAGCGCTTTGGGGGCACTACAGCCAGACCTGTACACTAAAAGGGAAGCACCATTGGTGATAGAGTTGGAAGGCGCTGGACCATCACTCGGAAGAATCCATCTCCGCCTGAAGTACGATTTCGACAGATCCGACTTAGAAGTTCATCTTATTGAAGGTACGGTGAATATTTATTTTCTGCTCTAATTTTTTTAAATGAAAGCTTCTTTAGACACGTTGAAGAGTGAATGAAAGTGAACCGTTACGCTCGGTTCGCTATTTTTCCCTATAATTATGGTTTAATTAAATCGTATTACAATCTACACACATAATAAGAATGTAGTGTGTATGAACGTCTGTACTTTTTAGATTTTTGTGAAAAAAATTGTTGCAGGTGTCTTGGAATAAGTAATAAAATATATTTCAATCATTTTTAGAAATGTCTGTGTGTTTGTTTGATTCAACACGCATTGCTGATAAAATCCTCACGATAAACCCTCGTAAAGAGAATCAATCATAAAGCATATCCTCGAGTAAGATTTAGTGTTTGTTGCATTAAAATCTGTTCTCTCATCAAAAGTTATTGTTCCACGTAGTCCAAGTCGCGGGTACAGCTAGTTATACAATGAGATTATAATATTATGTATGTTTTATATATGCTCAGTGTAGTAATTCAAGCGAATATATTCTGTGTATTTAAAAATTACTATTATTAATTACATATAAAAAAATTACAAATCTTTTTTTTTATGTCATTGGTCGCAAACGAACAGGTGGGTCACCTGATGTTAAGTGATCACCAACGTCCATAGACACTAACAACACCAGAGGTGTCGCAAGTGTGTTTCCACCCTTTGGGGGGAAAGTTAGGGGAGGGAGAGGAAAGAGGAGAGGGGAGGGGAGGTGGGCTCCCGGCGCTCTCACTGACCGAACGAAACGCAACAATGCAAGCACTGTTACTTCACGTCGGTTTTCTGTGAGAGGGTGGCGAGCCGACCCATTCATGCTAAAACCAGTAATAGTTTCAGCATGGCTCTACCACCCTAAAAAATATACCATAATAAATCTATATGACCTTTAACGTGTATGTATTATTTATAGTTTTCACTTTTATCATAAGGCTATAAGCATACACCTTTTTATTACTTTTTGTACACCCTGTTCGTGGGTATATGTCTACTTCTACTAATGATTTTCTGTTCGAGCCAAACAGAAAGCTAACACCAATTTGTTTGGTGTCAGAATGTAATCGATCCTCCACCGATAGAAGTTAACACCTCTCAGTCTGATTTATTTACTACTTACCAGCACCTGCGACTTAGTTCCCTTGAAAATAGTTTTATCGTTTCACAGAAAATTCACATTTATTCTGGATTAATTATCAGTTGTCTTTTATTTTTAATTATAATTTGGTCATTACTAGGTAAGCCCTAAGACCCTGTTAACAGTTTCCGGTTAGTTTCTATAAAAAATTTATTGTTATTACTGCTAAACCTCTTACGAACGGTATATGATAATCAGAAAATTCAGTTATCCATTTCAATAATAAATCCCGAAAAGACTCAGGTCAAAATAAATGTACAATACGTTTACACTATTACTAAAAGAGTTTCAATACCACATGTTTAACTTTTAGATGGACGTGGCAGCGTAACTACGACGTTGGTACTTTCAGAAGATTTGGAGTAATATAAAAGATCTAACTCCGATTTGTGCAGACTTATAAACGCTTTGACATCCAGTTTACGAACCTTCTTTATTGAGCTGCGCGGCATATTTATGCGATGCAAAACAGAATATGTGCACAGGTTTACAGTCGGTTAAAATACAAACAATATTAGAGTACCTAGTACATACTAGAAATAGATACAATATTTTAGCAATAAAATTAAATTAATACAATAAATAAAAACAGAGAATAAAATAAATGTGGAAACAATAATGAGTAGCGATAGGCAATAATTGTTTCTTTGTCGTTTGCGCGTCGCAGATGTCCATATAATCTCAATAATCCGCAAGCGTCTGGTCTATTACTAGAAAACTTCTTTCATATTGCCGCTTTTGGTTTTTCACATTAACAGCTTCATCAGACTACTAAGGCGAGCGCTTAAGGCACTCAGCAGATTTTATTTAGACAACTAGCTCAAGGGTGCACGGAACACCTTGGCTTGGACTATTGCCTGATATATGCCATTCGCGACCTATCTTTTTTTCTTTTTTTTTAGCGTTGGGAAATCCCTTATGGCTACACCACCCTCTCGGGGGAGAGGGTGGATTATGTCCGACTCGCACGGACTAAAACCCCACGGTGTACGTCTTCCGCTATAGTTGGGGCGGCACGAGATCTCTATAGACTTCATCGGTTCGGTTACAGTAAGAGGAGGCGGTCAAACTGACGCCTCCTCCTGCCCGTCCTCCGTTGGCGGAGACGGTCACTTTGAGGGTCTTGCTCACGGACCCTCTCCGCCGCCTTCTTCTACGAGACGACCTCCTCGCAGAAGGAAGCCATAGCGTTCCACACATCCTCGCTACCGAGCATGGCCGCAACTACGCTCGGCAGCGAGAGATCGTGTCCTACCGCTGCAGCCAACGCGCGACGCTGCTTCTTCCACGCAGCACACTCAGATAGAGTGTGCTGCGCGGTGTCCGGGTCAACGCCGCACTGATGGCATACGGCGGTCGGCTCCCTGCGTGCTATCCGGTGCAGATACCAACCGATGAAAAAAAATGAGTCGTACGTTATGCATGAAAATTTTATATTTCCGAGAATGAAAAATTCATATCGTTTATATTGGTTCTTTATTTTTACTTAAAAATCATATTGGACAAAAACGAATTGGACATAATCATATTTGTAAATATCTGTGGATCTGTCTGACAATACTAATCTCATGTAAGCGTATGCTCTTTCCTTCCCACTCCCCCCCTCCCCGCGTATACCTAAGTCGTGGTACAGTGGTTGCGGTCAGACTATAATGCACGTACTAACGTTCTCTGTCAAGGTGTACCGCTACACACTTATACACATTATAATACATACAATATATATATATATTTGCCAGCTCACGATTTAGCAGGATACGAAGCAGGCGGTTTCAACGATCCATACGTACGAGTCACTTTATTACCTGAGGTGGATACACGCGTGCGGCAAACTCCCGTCCACCGGAACGAAGCCAATCCGTTCTTCGACCAGCACTTCAAATTCCCAGTATCTCACGATGAACTGACGGACAAAACCCTATTACTGCAGGTGTTTGATTACGATCGGTGCGTAAGATAATTCCATCACATCATTTTTTTTATAGTAGCACGACAAAAGGACTACACTGTGCCTGATGGTAAACACAGTACAATCCAAAAACAACGGCGACCACCGAGTGACACATTATCCGTCGCCGGTCGCCGCCGTCATGCCGGCCTGCGAAAAGCTGGATATGCACAGGCTGGTCCCGAAACACGACCCGCAGAAGTGAATCACTATGACGGGCTTTTTCGCCATATACATGGTGGTTGCGACCCAGACAGGCTGTAAAACCCTACCCCCCCGCTTTCGCCATTGCCTCGTTCGTTATTCAGCAGGGTGCACCACGTGCAGGTGAGGTTGACTTGGGTGTCGCAAGTCTTAGATATCATAAGACACCCCAAAACACCCTTTACACCCCTGACACCCTTTACACGCCAAACACCCTTTACACCCCAAATAATATAGATCTATATAGATAAAATATTAGAACTCTGTCGTTGTGCGCACATGATGCTAAATGTACCTCATATATTTCGATCAATTTTTCCTAGTTTTTCTACTAACATTTAAATAAAATCTAAAAGATCCTTAGTTTTTATCCCATAGTTCTGATAGTTAATGAATATTTGCAACAATATGCAGAATCAATATTATTATAATAGATATAATATATTCGCTCTGCAATATGGCGCAGTGATAATGTAATTGTTAATGTCCCTTTACTATTATTTTTCTCAATTTTGCACTGTGTCTAGAAATGAGGCGCGAGTTAGTTAATGGATGAATATATTACATCTAACTAGGCCATTGATTTTTTAAATTGTTATTTATTTTATCTATGTTGTTGAAAAAAATAAATAGTTATTCCTTATTAATAACCACATCACTGTAAAAAAAATTATGTTATAGGAGGCAAACTGACAGGTGGGTCACCTGATGTTAAATGATCACCACCGTCCATAGACACTTGCAACACCGGTGGAGTCGCAAGTGCGTTGCCAGCCTGTGTTGAGGCAGGGAAGTGGGAAAGGAGATGAGGAAGGGGAAGGGAGTTGGGCATCCGGCGCTCTCACTGACCGATCGAAACGCAACAATGCAAGCATTGTTACTTCACGTCGATTTTCTGTGTGTGGGATAGTACTACTCCGGGCGAGCCGACCCATTCATGCTGAAACCAGTAATAGCTTCAGCGTGGCTCTACCACCTAGTAAAATCCTTTACCATTATATCGTAAATTGATCTTCAGTTACATATTTCGCAAAAGCAAACCGATATCAGAAATTATTAAAATTCGTTTTCCAAATCACAAATTCACATGATATATTAGTATTAAATAAACCTTAGCAAAGCAGTTGTAGTGCTGCCTGCATCTGTATACATAAGACAAAAATCTTCATACGAATAAATCTATAGAGAAGGGCACTCACTTTGATTTACATTATAGTAAAAAATCTGAATTTACAATTGAGAAACCATTTTGCTGTCACTTCGCTATTATGAAATAAGTAATTAACGGGCTCGTTTGTTTAATCTATATAAATTACAAAAAGAGTTATTGGTGGGATCTTGGGAATGTCACATTGTCGTAGTGGATGTTATATTATATTCAGTGTGTTGTCTATCTCTATATTTTGTAATATTGGTGATGTTTTACGTAATATAGTTTGGTTATCGTACACGAGTGATGGGGATGGGAAATCATATCACCCTGATATAGACTCTGATTTGCCACAAAAGCTACCTACACGCCAATGGCAGTAATAATCTATTAGAAGATTAGTTTCCAAATATTAAATAAAAAAGTTATAACAATCTTTTAGATTTTCCCGCAACGAAGTCATGGGTTCAACTAAGGTACCACTGTCACGTGTCGAAGTCGCCGGTGGTGCAGAAATATGGGCGGAATTGTCCCGCGAGCGACGTCCTCCAGAGGAACTGCAGGAACTATTGTTGTCTCTCTCATACCTACCGTCAGCTGAAAGGTTGACAGTTGTCGTATTAAAGGCAAGAAATCTACTGCCACCCCAGGAAGGAAAAGATGCTTTGGGTGAGCTTATTACTTCATCTCGTTCAAATCTCATTGAGTCGTTTTTTATTTATTAAGCCGATGATGAAATTTTAATAATGAATTCCAACAGTTTTAAATATATAAAAAATGTACGGAAATTATTCCCAGGGCGTACTTTAGTTATGTCCATATATCTCCATCGCTAAATCAGATATAACATTTCAAAATTTTATAAAAACAAGAATAATATGGCTTTAACTACACAAGCAAAAACAATAATAAGCAATTAAAACTAATCATAACTAATTATTTTGATGATTATCCAACAGTCGATAGTACAAATTGCTTTACAAACACTTTATATTTTATAATAAATATAATTATAAAGACATCCTAACACGAGATGTAACTGCTTTCACTCAAAATAAATCATGAATTATATATATATATTATTATCTATATATTAATGCGTCAAGCGAAAACTTTGTACCCCTTTTTAAGCGAATTGCGTGAACGGATGAACGTGAAATTTTACATAGTTAAGGTATATATGGAGGAGAAGTGTACAGAGCTATTTTTTTTTAATATAAAATGGATTAAAAACATATTAAAATAATTAAAATATACGTTACACACACTACTGCTTTAATGACACGCGACATATACACACATGTAAATGAAAAAGACGTTTCGCCGTGCTTCATTTTCCTCTTACATTCCATACCTTACATGCCGTTTGAAGTTAACTGGTCACACTGTAGGTTAATTTTATAATAATAGAATATGTAAATTCATAGTATACCTTCATCATAAATTGATTTAAAAAAAAAATTATGAAACCATTGAAATAATATTTTTTTTTTGTTTTATTGGATGTCAAAATCGAATCTCGACCACTAGTTACAAGAAACACATGGTCCTCATTTGACATCACACATAACACTGTTTTCAAATTAATGTCATGTGTTTACTGAGTGTATAATTTAAATAAATATCTTCCAGATGTATATGTTAAAGTATACCTATTGGTGAACGGGAAACGTGTAAAAAAGAAGAAGACCAATAGAAAAGAGATTAATAATCCAGTATGGAACGAGGCGCTTTCATTCAGTCTGCACTCCGCTAACCTTCAAGAGGCTTCCATTGAGGTAAATTTTTTTTCGAACTGACTACCCTATTGACCTAACAAGGTTTTAACAGCTTCACCGGACTACTACTTTAAGGTATTTTTATAAGCTATCGTGATTTTTCACTTAACACCAGATATGCATTATAGTCACCACCATTCCAGTTATTAACGAGGTGTTTTGCTTCTTTTCAACGTCTTTGTTATTTGTAAAACCAATTGTCTTCAAACAATTATAATTACTGAGGTAACCATTAGATAATATCGATATTTACATTTTGTTAGAAGCGATAATGGCTCAGTTGAGTACGTTTTCGGACACCGTGTCGGTTTACTAAGTTCGAAACCTTGAGACTGAGGCAGAAATTTCGGTGAAGGAAAGCATCGTGTTCAAGCCATAGCACGGTTTTAGGACATGTTTTTAGTCCGCTTGAATAGCTACCATCCTCTATTTGAAAATCTATTGCGAATCACCTACAACAGTGTTCCGGCTGATACATTTGAGAGACATCGTGATCTAACATCAGATGAAATGATGTTCAGACGCCTATGAAATATGTTAAAAAAAAATTTTTTTGACGTAAAAGTTTCAAATTCCGAATATGATTGTAAAAGTTCGAAATAATCACGATTACAACAAAAATATCAGTGGGCAGTCCATTAAATACGTGAGGCGTTTTTGAGAATTTTTTTGATCCCACTTGTGAGACTTATGTCGACCGCCTACCCATAATCCCACCTGAGATATCTCAAAATTTGTATTTCGAGAATAAATACGTTGGACTTATTCAAAATAAGACAATTTTCACTTTTACTTTTTTACTATTATTACATTTTCAATAGAATTCGATATATCAAAAAACTTTTCGATGTGAAACACAAATAAGGCACTAAAAAGCGAAAAATAACTGAATAATTAAATTAACCAAATTAAATAAAACATATTGATATTCGCGCTACCGAATAATATATTTGAAGTCAATGGCAACCACCTCTAAATATAATCGATTCAAATAAAAAAAGAATCATTAAAATCGGTTCATAATTGACGGAGATATCGATTAACATACATAAAAAAAATACACACAACCGAACGTAGTAACCTCCTCCTTTTTCTTTAGAGAATCGAGTTTTTCTCACATTTTTACACTATATTTGACCCGAAAAAAATTACGTGATATTTGAACGTCCTCTCTCCGCCACGTGACATTAGTGAGATTCGCTTTGACCACTACCTGAACGCCTGACGTAATTCATTGACGACCCCTTACATACATCTGGTGTTGCAATTGCTATGGACGGTGGTGGTCACTTAACATCGGGTGACCCGCTTGTTCGTTTGCCTCTCATGATATAAAAAAAATACAATATATAAAGCAAGGAGTGATTATGAATAACCATTTTATTCTGCTATTATGGCAAAGTAAGACTCTACTATAAATTTATTGCAGGTATGTGTGGTTAGCGGTGGTGGCAGCGGGCTGGTGGTGGGATGGTGCTGCGTGGGAGCCGCAGAGCCCGCCGCCGAGGGTCGCCACTGGGCGCAGATGGCACACGAACACCGCAAGGCAGTTGCTATGTGGCACACGCTCAGATAGATTCACAACTCCCATGGTACACTTATTGTGTGCGGATCTAAATCTAATTCCGGATTCCATCGCACAATAATTCCTAAGTAAATGATCGCACATTATAAAGTGGCATTATTGATAATAAAAACACCAATTTTTATTTACAGCGAAATTTTACTATAATCATCAAATGCTTAAAATCACTCAGTAAACACGTGACTTTCATTTGAAATCACACATAAATCATATATCTCGGAAACGGTTCTACGATTTGGGTCTAATTTTGTATTTCTATATATATTATTTTGTTTTTGGAGTGTTCGCTATATAGAGGCCTTCCAAAAAACGGTTTTACACAAAAAAAAAACTAGTTGCACGCCCCGGCTTCACATGAGTGTAATAACTAAGAAAATAAGATCAAATCATTCCTTTACTGATCGATAATGTAATAAACAGTTAAACAAATGACCATTAATATGTAAATATTTTTCTTAGATTTTCCTTGTGTCTTACTCAGTCTTTTAAATGGAGATTCTTAAACCCAAATTTTCACTTTTCCGTACGATTTTTATATGTCATTTTATATGTCGTGTGAAAATTGGTCCAATCGTTTCGGATATTTCACGCGGTCGAATTCGCGAGTAACAGCTAGTCGAAAATAAAATAGCCCAAGTTAGACCTTATAACTCCAACTTTATGCCAGAGAAAGACCGATTGAAATCAGTCCAAACATTTTGGAGATGTCACTGCGGACGAAGTCACGGGTTTCAGCTAGTCTTAAATAAAATAGCCTAAGTTACTTCTTATAAGGTCAGTTCTCTGCCAGAGAGTTCTGTGAAAATCGGTCCAACCGTTTCGAATACTCCACCGCGTACAAAGACGCTAGCTAAAATAAATGAAAAAAATCTCTAAAAACTCCCTATAATTACAATCTGTCACTGAAATTCCCGCCAAAATCGGTCCAGCCATTTTGGAGAAGAACCGGAATAAATAGACGGATAGACCGACAAAAGTTTTAAAAATTGGTTTGTGCTATAAGTATTGTACCTATATACACTTTCATATCTATTTACGATAAAGCTGTTTTACATTACATACATAAACTTCATTTTTATTATATGTATAGAAAGAAGAAAGCCTTTGCCAAATGTGCTTGTTATATAGCTATGCATATGGAATCTTGTATATTTTGGTGTTACTTGAATTGTTGCCTTAAAATTATATGAGATGGCGCTATATGATATACATACATTATCGGAATAGGAATACGTTTGAGATACATTCAATAGCAAAAATTCAATCATTGTATTAACCATATTATTGTACCATATAGTATTAACCATAACGCTGTTATGTTATGTACTGAACGGATTTTCATGCGATTTCCAAGTGATTCGTGAGGACGGTTTAGGTATATATTAGAACACGACAACATCCGCCGTGTTCGCTAGTTTTATATAAATATGATATCTATGTAATCATACATACAATAATCAAGTGTTTACTGGGCGTTTATTATTAATGATGCGACAGATATTCCCGCACGAATAATAAATGTATATTCTGATCTTGAAACTGTTCAATGTAATAGAATTCGTATTAAGTCTTATATCATGATAGATTTGTCTATTGTCTACTTTACTCAATATACTCTTTAAATATTTCTATGTAATATAACCAGGTTTTTCTACTTTATGATGATAATAATATTTCAAAATATGATATCTTTACAATTTCAAGGGTTTTTAAACTATTTATACAGTATAAAGAAAGGCATATTTTTAAAGCCCGGAAATTATATATTTAACCATCTATTTATCTGAAGTAGACATTTTATCAGCAATGTATTATTATGTACCTACATTAAGATTCAAAATTAAAATAAATTCTAAGGTCGTATATAAATAAATGATTATTTAACTTACAAAGAAAATATTGTCCTATATACAACGTCACATAAGTATTTTGTAAATCGAATATTTTTTTACATTCCAATTTACAATTAAATTCCAACCCATTTTACATTAATTCCATTATTTTGTACAATTTTTTTACATTCCAATAATTATTTCCAACCCATTTTACATCCATGACATTATTTTGTACATTTTTTACATTCCAATTTACAATTAAATTCCAACCCATTTTACATGGATTTCATTGCCTTCTTCATGATTCAGTTTATTTTTATACTATTAACCTTATGCTTTTACCAATTTTAATGTTCTGGATGGCCATGTTATCTTTTAATTTAAAAGAAATTCTAATAAGTGTGCAGTTACTTATATAACATAAATATAAAGATATAAAAACTGTATTAATAAGATATTTACTTATAATTGTTCACCATTACTGTATTTATACAAATCTTCGTATTGGAAAAGTAGTTATTAGAGGAAACAGGTGGTCAGCATCTGATATTTCAATGTTAATAATTATTAAAATCTTATCAAAGAATAACTGTGACATCCCGCCTTACCATAAGTGTACTGTTTCTTAAAACTGTGGGCATTCTCTCAAATATTATAACAATGTCATAATTCTACTCTATAATATTATTTATGGTATAGATATATAAATTGAGCTTTTAAAACACCAAAGAATCTTATGAATTTAGAGAATTTTATATGATGTAATATGTAGGTGTATGTTTTATTATTCATTTATTATAAAATCTATTACATGGTATGTTTTAAACCTTGGAAACTTTTCTGCCCACAGTTCTGTCGTTCTCTCAGACATGTATAATATTGTTAGTTATTAGCAATCATTTATGAGAAGATAACCTTTTCAAGGTGTTATGAATTATATCGAATTTTATTCCAAATATACGTACATATTTTTATCTAAGTGTTTGTAATGCGTGGAGGAGAGTATATTGATTTGTATTTTCTTTACAATGTCTTAATAAAGTGTCAGTTTGTAAAATTATAAGCGTTATTTAATTCCAATAATTCATCTACCTTTAAAAGCCTCTATTGAAGGTTCAACTACAATAAAACAAAAATTACATATTTTATCGTTTATTTAAATAAACTTTTCACATTATTTACAACAGTTTTTTTAACAACATATAATAACAATTTTTTTTCTTAATGTACCACATAACACACTTTACCCTAATATCGCAGTCTGGAATTTTCACATCAGGAACATATATCATTCCTCCTTGATAACTACTAATGCACTAATAAAGTCACAACTTACCACTGTCGGAGATCATGACGTCACTGTTACTCGACCGTCCACCAACTAAAATAGCATTAAATACTTAAAAAAAGCAGTAACCATAGAAATAAATAAGCACTTACAACTAAAAAAAAATTGTATTCAACAACCAAATTTACGCACTGCGTAGACTTTCGTAACAAAAAGATAAAAAGAACTTCAGAAAGGTGCGATAAAGAGAATTTTAAAATTTTAAATGGTAGTATAATTAAAAAATATTATATAAAATATGTTATAGTAAAAAAAAAGAAACAGTTATAATTTATTAAAAAGAAAAACCTAACAGTTAAGAAAGAAAATATAAATTATATTAAATAATTACACAAGAATTTCAATAATCATTATCAGAATATTATAACGAGGTAAAAATGTTATTTAAGAAACATAAGTATACATTACACATAAGTGTGGATTCCATTATGTCATCAGAATGGTGAATAGAGGAATAGGAGTTTTATATGATATGTGTATGAGAATGTATGAGGTTGTGTGTATGAGTGTACTGTATGTAATGTCATTGAGTGACTTTTGTATGTAAGTATTTGCAATCCGTGTCCTTGCATTCGCCGGCGACCTCAAAGGGGCAGAGTATAGCATTAGGATCGGCCTTCCAGCTGGAAAATATTAAGTTTTAACCTTAAATATACTATCAACCATTACGTGGACAGTTTAAATGCATACTTACATCGCAGCGCGGTACGGCGATGCGTACGCATACGGCCATCCACGTTTCACTTATACTGTTGTTTATATAAACATGCACATTTCCTTGGTTTTCTATTAAATAACCTATATAAGAATTAGAGCAGTAATACTAACGAAAAGCATCAGATTATTTATATTCAAAACATTATTTTTGTTATATAATTATCATCATTATTAACCCTTCGGTTGATTTTTTAAGACCCCATCTCAAAATGGCGGATCATGTTTTTAAATATCTAGCCAATTATTTATAATTATCATTTTACATCATTTGTTATTATTCAAATTTTGTAATTGTTATGGTATTTTTTTAAACTTCGCTGCTAACATTGTTTGTTGACCTGTTCATCATGTATACATATATTTGTATCTTCAACCTTATGGTTTTGGACAGTCCAAGGGTTAAATTACTACTAAATTTTTTTATAACATTTACAATCATGTAAAACTATAATAGAAGGGTGAATTCATAATGCTATGTAGACAACTATTACGAAGAAATACACCTACAGTCCTTAAAAATTTTTTTGACTGCTCTAAATATAGACGAGGACACATATTTAGGTATAAATACGTATTGATTATACATATAACATTGTGCAGGCACAAACTTATGGATATGTACAGAGCGGCCAAAGAAATTAATGAGGACTGTGACAAACATACACTGGAGAAATTTGATTAGTAAACTGTTTCAACATATATTAACTAAATAGTATGAACTATTTGTTGAACACTTTTACTCTTTATTACTTTGGCCGATTTATCTTCTTACATTTATACTCCAACATATGGGTATAAGTAAATAATGATAACTACAAAACACTTGTTTAAACCTAGACTTTGACAATGAGGTGTAAAATTTTCAAGAAATTATGTGTACTATTACATAACATACGACCTTTAAGAAGAAAACAAAATGGCGTAGATATTGCATATTACAATTCTTTATGGTATTAAATAAATTTATATAAAAACTTGATTATCTTTGAACTACAAAACTTATCAATTTCTTGGAAAATGTTGAATTTTAACCAAACTATGAACGAAATATGAGTTTACAGTAGTATTTTATTCATTATGTTAAATAAAAAATAGCATTAAATATTATAAAAACTTACTTTGTCATTCCAAACGCTTGTAATGGTGATTCGTAATCTTCGAGGCGTTTGTATCTTTTATTGCAAATCATATTATCAATGAAATCCCTATCCACTTCATTTACCTCTTCGATATGTATATCTTGAATTCTTTCATCAATCTTATCCTTCTCTTGTCCACCATTAATTACATGCTTATCATTTGTGTCAAGACTTCCATGCTTAACTGGACTTTTAGGGGTGCTGCTGTTATTTGTTGTGAAGTTTACTTGAATGGAGAATGTCTGATTTGTATTCGATTTTTCTTTGTCATCTTGCAAAACACTAACTTTGACAGTTCTTACTGCTTGAGTAGTCTTGGGTGCATGTTTTGAAGGGTCATTTTCTTTTTGTAATTTAGTTATGTTCATAATTTTATTATGTAAGTTCATTGATGGGGCATGACCATTTATTTTGGAATGTTTCAAGGCTGTTGAGCTGAAAGCATATTTATGGGAAGAAGACAACACTTGGATATTACAAAACACGTATTAAAACCAAAAATGATAATTGAACTAGGTAACAAGGATACAAATACCTTTTTAAAAGATTTTGGTGTTGTAATCTAATTTTGTTCAAACAGTTTTGTACTGATCTCTGTTGTTTTTTGTTTAATGTAATTGCTGTTGTTATGTTCCGAAGTTCTGTTGCTACTATTTTATATTTCTGTGACAATTTCTTTGCTTCCTCTTTAAGTTTTAGCATCTTTGCAGATTCATCTGCGATTTTTTTTCTGAAAAATGAACACAACATTAATAACTGTCAAAAATGAACAACATAAATAAATGTGTCACAGAATTGTAATGATTTGACAAACCTTGATGTACTAATTTGTATTTCCATATTGTTATGCACAGCTGATGAAACATTAGGAATAATTTGTTGTTTCAATTTTTCTTTAGCATTATCTGGCACTTTATTCCCAATACCTATTGAGGATTGTCGAGATTGCTTTATCTTTTCCAATTCAGCCATTCTTTTCACTAGATTCCTATATTCTATTTGTTCCGATTTCGGCAAATTATTAACAGCCTAAAATGTGATCACCTAAGTTGAATACACTGCTAACACATCTTCAAAAAATTTAAAATTGAAACCAAGGAACAGAGTACAGACCTTTGCTACAAACTTTTCAGTCTTTTTCGGTGTTACCTGCTTCTGTATGGTAACAGGATGATTAGAGTTTTCCACTTCCATTCGAGTTGATTTCAAAAACAAGTCTAACTTTTGTTGGAAGTCTATTTGCTCTGACAATTTCATATGCATTTTAGTTAGATTTTTAGTAGCCTCATGTTCACCTTCAGAATCAGATTCCCCAAGTTCGATAATAAATTTCTTTTCCTCAGTTATTACAGATTGTTTTATTTTATCCAGATTGTCATCTTTTAATTCATCAGTCACATTAGTATTTATTAGGTTAGGTAAATTCTTACTTAGCGATGTTAATAACTTTGCACGTAACAAGTCTTCATCCTCATCAAATTCATCTACATTTGAAACATATTGATTTTCATTAAAATTTGTCTGTTCGTCTAATAAACCTTTCGAATTAGAATTGTTTTCTGTCAGTCGTGAACTATTTTCATTTATTTTTAAATCTTCATCAGACCCAATATCCATATCAACTGATTCAGTGTCAGTATTATTTTTAGATTCATTTTTACTTGAGAAAATATTCGGCTCATCTAATATTTCATCTTGAATAAGAGATGACTGGGACAGTCTCTTTTGCAATTTTTGCTTCTGTTTCATTTCAATTGCCTTCTTTAGAACAGCAGACCTTAAACATATTAGCCTCAGTTCTGCAGTATCACTATCCTCATCATCTGAAATGGTTTTACTGTATTTTATTGTTGGTGGATCATCTTGATGTATTTTTGTTTTGATAACTTTCGTTTTCAATACATTTTGTCTCAACAGTTCCAAATCCTCATCTGAATCCTTATCTGAACTTATTTCAATGTTAATGTTTTCTTTTTCATTTTTAGTAAGAGAATCAACTTCATTCTCTTCTCTATTAATAATAGGCTGAGAGTTTTTATCTGTCAAAGAAAAGTCATCACCTTTTTGTTGACTATTATCATCAGTATTGGTGTGATCATCAGTACACAAATCAATAAATTTACTAAAATTGGTCAAATTTTTAATGACTTCTTTCGTACTTATTTTTTCTTGTTTTTCAGAGATAAGTACAGGATCATTTGTTATAATTGGACAAAACTGTTGCTCCTCAAGTTTATTATTATTTTCAAACACTACTTGTTTATCATTTGTTATAAAACTATCGACAGGTTTGTAATTTACAGAACCACAAATCATTTTCCTCAATCTGTCACTTAAAGAGGACTTATCAATTTTTCCCCCATTTACATTGACAGCATTTTCCAATTTTACTCTCTTATTTTTGTATTCATCTTCTGATTCATCACTTGTTTCAGGAATTACAAACTCTGTTCTCTTTTTGTGATGCGATTTCCTTTTGGTATCTTTAACTTTAATACTTTTCTTATTTAAACCCTTTTTTCTTTGTTTGTGCAACTTACAGATTTTAACTTCTTTTAAATTTTTCTTTGGATAATAACTATCTTCGAAATCAGTTGCAGAAATTTCAGAGAAATCTGGCACAGTTGTATATACTTTTTTATATTTTTTACCTAAAATAGTTTATAAATTACATAAAACCTATAAATGGACATGAGTAAGTAAACTTATTAATACATTATATTAGTATAATATATCAAAAAAAGTTTAAAAAAAATTTAATAATACTCTACACATGGAAGTTTCTAATTCCTATAATATAGGGAAACACAACATTACCATCACTTAAGTTTAATAAGAATATAATTTTTGTATGTACAAGTGGCTAGACATATAACATTATAAACATAATAATGGATTATAAATCTTTCATAAACATAAAATAGATGAAAGTTATAGTGTAGTCTATCATTCTTCATATTCGATATATATATATGTTAAAAAGATGTACCCGATCGAATTTCTTGCCAGTTCTTCTCGATGAACCCAGTTGTTTTCCCAACCAGTGGTAGTTTTGATGTTCATAAGCACCTTATTAGGGTCTAAACTGAACAAAGTATTTTTGATTTTGATTGTAAACAATTTTAATTGACTTTAGACAATAATAATCATTATCTTTTACATTTCAAGATTTTAATATGATCATAAACTGCTTCAATTAACAAGTAAACTTTTTCTTATTGTCAAGAACAATTTACAAGATGTGATCTAGTGTTTTTTTGTCCTCATGAGGATTATTTTTTATTTTTTTCTCGAACTGACTACACTATTGACCTGGTAAGGTCTTTACAGCTTCACCGGACTACTAAGGCGAGCGCTTAAGGCACTCAGCCGATTTGGTTTTTAGGTAACATACACAAGGGCGCACGGCACCTCGGCTTAGGCTGTTAACTGAGAAATCACATCTGACCTAGCTAACTATTCTAAGCTTTTCATACATATATTCATTTGTGAATCATACAATCGAAATTGCATGATTCACAAATGCATACGTGTATATCGGAATGAAACGAACTGAACTATTCAACCTCATGAGGATTACTTAATTTGTAGGTAGTTACTTCATGAAAATGCCCATTTTATATTATTTTCAGAACATTACCAATTGTAATAATCTAACAACCATAACATAAAGTAGAAATAAAATTAGATAATTTTTGGATTGAAATAAAATATGCAAATGTTTATAAATCTTTTGCAAAACTATTTTTTTTAAACTCTATTATTATGTCACACTTTCCAGTTTTTGTTGATGTATTAGAACCACAATAAAGTAAAAACCTCTGTAATTTCAAAAAATAATATGTTCCTTTCCCCCCACAGCCCAAACCCTTTATCACTTAAAATATGCATCCACTATAACTTAAACTAATAATTTCAGTATTAGCCCTCAGTTACTTAAATGTTTCAACAAGTTCTATAACATAAACTCTGCCAGCCAATGCATCATTTTGAATGAATGTACAAAACAAAGTTTCTCGAAATTTATTGCTTGTACATGTTTAAAAGTTAAATTGTTAACACAAATCAATTTGATGCCTCGATGATTGAACTGTTTAAAACAAAAAATAAATCACAAACTTTATCAGTAGACTAAGCTTTATTATATGTACTAGGGCGCCCAGAGGTCAACATTCGACCATATTTCATTGATTTTTTAATGTTTGAATACTATTAGGGTTCTTTTGTCAAAGGGTATTATGTTATAATATCATTGTAGAATGTAGAATGAAAAAGGGTAATTGGAACGTAAGAGTAAAATAATACATACAGTCGAGCATAGCAACCTCCTTCACAACCTTTTTTATTTACATGTGTGTATATGTTATGTAAAATTGAAGCAGTAGTGTGAGTAATGCATATTTTAATTATTTTAATGTACTTCTAATGCATTTCATATAAAATAAATAGCTTTCTGCACTTCTCCTCCATATAAACTTTAACTATGCCAAATTTCACATTCATCCGTTCGCCCAATTCCGTTAAAAAGGGATACAAAATTTAGGCTTCACATATTAATATATAGATATGTATTTTACCCTTCTTATGGCGTATTCGTGTCAAAATAGGAACTGTATATTAACTCATCAATCACTCTTTAAGACAAACCCTTGACAAATTAAAAACTCTATAACTTAATATTTTGTTTCCCTTGGTTTTCAACTTAACAAGGTTTTTAAATTTAATTTTAAAATACATAACATTTGATTACACAAATACCCAGCCGTTTTAAAATAATATTACAAACCTGGTATATCTGAAGTACGTTTCGCTTTTTTACGTTCAAGAACATTGTTATAATTTTCAAGGACCTCAAGTCTTTGGCGCAATAGAAACTCCTCCTCGGATGATATATCTGATAAACCGTCCATTTCGTCAACTATCTCTCCTTCTTCCATCTCCGTATCAATATTAGCCGACATGTTTTTGAATGTTTTTGAGTATTCAATTCAATATGAGACTCTCTTTCAAAAATATATATTTCCAAAAACTAAGAGTCTCACCTCCCTTTTTGTAACATGCGTATAATTTGTAAAGAAAATAACTAAAATAAAAGAAAGGATGAATTCAGGGACGTACAATAATAAAAGTATTAATAATAAATGCAATTACCAGTCTACCAAATTATCTTCTTTTACAATAGTAGAAATATATAAATCACAGCAATACTTCAAATAGATATAAAATGTGACCAGAATAAATTTTACGAAAAAACCGAGGACGCAACTAAATAACATTGAAATATCGCAGTAGAGCGTGTGAGTCAAGAAATTTCAATTCTTGAAAAAGAATATAGTCATGTTACTATGTGCACCCGCATAACAATGTTATACCAGCGTATATGCGTTACACAAATAAATGATAATGCAAGCAAAGTATGAATAGAAAATTCTTAATTTTAGGACATGTTTGTCCCAATCTGTGTTTTATTTATTTACAAGGCACACATTACAGATAATAAGTAACTATGTTTACAATTACAAGTTATAGTTTATTTTTTGACAGCTATATTATCCAAAACTATATGCATGCACATCTATGCTTAACAAATATAATCATACAATCTTATAAAAGTATGCTAACTCAAAAATATATATGATATTAAGGAGAAAACCTGTGTTTATGGATTATGTGACGAAATTTACTCCTATATCCTTTGTAAGACTATGTCAAACATTTTTTGTCTAGCAAAAATTATTATTTCTCTGAAAAATTAGACAGATAATTATATTATTTATTCTTAATAAAGCAGTTATACGAACTAATTTCTAACCAGGGCTTAAGGGCCAAGTTACTATTTATCAAATCGATAATCAACAAAACGACTATGAATAAATCAATCAATTCTAAAACAACGTCAAATAATCCACGCATTTTGTCTGTCCTTACAAAAACCTCAATAAGATTAGGAATCTCCTCAGCTTGGGTAATTTCACTTAAATTGACAACCCTGCAGCAGAGACAAATAGAGATTAATAAACAAGAAAGAGGACTACAGGGTTGCCAGACTCTGTCGTTTTATGGATAAACAGAAAATCCGGGATTTTTAAGAAGGCTGTTATAATAAAATATAAGTTTGACAATTAAGTGATAGGGGCTTTTGTCAACAGATGGATTTTACACTTTTTTTTTTGTTTCGTTAATATATTCCAAATATTTTGCTTTGTTTATTACTTTTGTAGTGATGCACAGCTGAAAAATATTACTGTGTGTACTACAATAAATAGCGTGAGAAACCAAAAGCGGCACTACGAAAACCAAGCGTTCTAGGAATACAAGATACAAGAATACAAATTAGTTGGATTAACAGAGCGACTATTAAAGACTAGCCACTCAGGTGTTGACCACAAGCTAACTAAATGCAATTACAATCTCACCGACAAAATTTACTAATGATGCGACAAATTGTTATTACCCGTATCCCAGTCTATTATTTTATTTCCCAGATGTTATTGTTAATTCATGTTTTTTATGTATTGTCACTGTATTTTATGACTACAATATTTTTTGTATTTTAAATGCCTGTATATTTTAGTTTGGAATACTTTCACGTGCTCTATTTGCAGTCAACACAAACGGAATCAGATATTTTATTTCACCCCAAACTTCTGAAAGTTGTAATATGGTAGTCACGCTTTCACCTACACTTCGTTTCTTAAATTTTGGACTTCTACCTTTTATAATAAAAAATTGATTAGTTTGAAAGAACCAAGATTGATTCAGAGAGCTTCAAACTCGGAGTGTGTTATAAAGTTTGATTTTTATTGAAGTGAAAATTCTAATGCGACTTCCAACAAGGTTGCGTTAAACGTTTAACGCTACCATAGACGGGGTATGAAAGCACTGTTGCGTTAAACGTTCAACGCTCCTGGAGAGGGGGAATAGAAAGTGTCAGAGCGAGAAAAATAATCAAACATTTCGTATCTTACTTTAGTTATCATAATCCCATTATATATATTATAAATATGAATATTTCTCCACTCGAAAATGATAATTAAAAGATGCGATTAATTGTGAATTATAAGCAATGTTAATAAAGTTTGTCTTAAAGAAGCAATATGATTTAACTAAAAATCAATTTCTACCCCTTCCTATTTTCATTTCCACATTACGAAGTTTCACTTCTTCCACGCACTATTATTTTTATTGAATGATTGAATTTATATACGAACAAAAAGATTTATCAATTGTTTGATTGATATTTCCATTGCAAAATAATCACACACAACATTATTTACACTTAGATTCTATTACTGAAGAATTACACTATTATGAAATTGGTTTGTTTATACTTTTTTTCAATAGATTATAAGTTCTCAGTAAATAAGTAACATATGCATTATAGTGATATTTTGGTTTAATTAGATAAAATTTTCATACATAATATATATTGTTGATAATTTAGTGTATGTCCACAAAAACTTTCAAAAGCTGGATTTCATAAAAGACCGGCATAATATAAATACTAAAAACTAGTAACCCGGTGAAGCTGTTAAGGCCCTGTTAGGCCAATAGAGTAGTCAATTCGAAAAAAAAAACTTGGAACTGTGACAAACTGGTCATCCCATGTTTCAGAGTCACTAAAACCAGTAATAGCTTTTAGTTAATATTGTTAGGTTTTACAACAAAGTCCCATAGCATATTACTGATTAACCGTCATGTATGTTTAAGCGCAATGTTAAGCAGGTTTTGAGGTCAAAAGGCTATTATAGAGTGGAAAAATATGTGAACGATGGTGATGTGTGGAATTGACTCCTCGTTGTGCGTCTACTAAAGATGATCGAAACGTGTAATGTATTGTAAATATATGTACATACTTAGTCTGGCCACAAATACTGTTACAATTAAAAATAATCAAAATATTACATTTGAATTTGGAATCTGTCATTTTTATATGATTGTTCATTGTGTTTTCTTATTTTGGCGCCAATACATTGTACAATATTTTGCGATATTAAAATGAAGTGGGGTGATAAAGAGAACCGAATCGCTGTGATTGCAATACACAAAGTAGGTATGGAGCCAAATACAATATTTAAAACTATCCATACACCTGGTATTAGTAAAATGTTTATGTACCGGGCTATTAATAGGTACAATGAGACCTCCTCTGTTTGTGAATTAAAAAGATCTGGTTGTCCACGTAGTGTTCGTACGAAAAAAGTGGTCAAAGCAGTGAGGGAAAGAATTTGAAGAAATCCTGTCCGAATGCAAAAGATTTTATCTCGGGAGATGAAGATAGCAAAGGGAGGTCACAGAAAAATTCTGTTTACAGATGAGATTTTTTTTACAATTGAGCACACTTATTTTATTTAACAAATAAAATGCCGTATTTATGCTCATAGTCCTGAGGAAGCTTCCCAAATAGTCGACAGAGTGCAAAATGGGCACTATCAGACTTCAGTGATGGTTTGGTGGGGTATTAGCTATGAAGGAGTGACTGAACCATACTTTTGTGAGAAAGGTATCAAAACATCGGCACAAGTGTATCAAGATACCATTCTTGAGAAGGTAGTGAAGCCCTTAATAACACCATGTTCAATAACCAAGAATGGTCCTTCCAGCAAGATTCGGCGCCAGATTATAAAGCTCGGTCTACGCAGGCTTGGTTGGAAATGAACGTTTCGGACTTCATCAGAGCTGAAGACTGGCCGTCGTCTAGTCCCGATCTTAATCCGCTGGATTATGATTTATGGTCAGTTTTAGAGGGTACGGCTTGCTCTAAACGCCATTATAATTTAGAGTCCCCAAAACAACCCTTACCATTGGCAGTGAAGAATTTTCCCATGGAAAGAGTGCGTGCTTCTATTGATAACTGGCCTCAACGTTTAAGGGACTGTATTGCAGTCAATGGAGACCACTTCGATAAGCTTTTTATATATATTTTTTTAATATTTATGTATCAAACTAACAACACATTGTAAAAGTAATAAATGTTACAATATGCAATAGAAAATTCTTTTTCTCAGTATTTATGGCAGCACTAGATATATATATTTTATAACTAATACGATTCTTTCTTTCTTTCTAAGTTTCTTACCGGTTCTTCTCGATGACTGGGTTGTTTTCCAAACCGGTGGTAGTTTTGACGTTCATAAGCGCCTTATTAGGACCTAAATTGAATAAAGTATTTTTAATTTTCATTTCTAACAAATGTAAAAAAAACGTATGATTTTTATATTCGGGCCGTACGTACATGAGAAATATAAGAAACTTTATAAATAACATAAAATTCTAATTCTGGCTATATGCGGAGATTTTTACCTTTTACCGTTCATAAAAACGTTCGTTAGATAATAGATCTATACTTTAATAAATTGTAATTAAAATCTAGCTTATAATGATTTGCATTATTACTCAGCTATTATACTACTGTTCATTCTAGTTTTGACTTTTCTTTTATTACTGTAATTTTCTCTATATTTTTATTGCCGGTTTACTTTTTTCTTAAACCTTTTGTTTCGCTTAGTGTAAATACCTCTGCTTAGTGTAAATAATGTCATTTCATTTCGCAAATTTGCCATTATAGTCTCTACTATAAGTCAAGTATTATATATTTCCTCCTATCAAATTTCTAAAATTAGCAACCTGTCATACATTCGAAGCATACACTCTCTTAATTAAAAAGTGAGTATAATGTATGTATATATTAAAGCCATTACCTCAAAAGTCGTCTTTATAAATTCAAAGTTTTAAAATAACGAAACAAATATGTGAAAAATAACAGATTGTTGATAATTGAAATCGTTTTATATTGAAAACTGCTTAGCTCTGACACTTACATCACTCTAATGTCTCCCAATTAATTCATATGCAGTAGTTGCACCGAGAAATGTTTCATTGCAATATCGATTGCATTGTTTTTGTCAAAACTTGTTTATTGTCAAAATAGTTGTATGAGAATTCAAAATTTAGTTTGCCAAATTTTTGGTAATATGACTCGATTTGCGGGAAATTTGGTATTTGGCGTTTTTTTTTCATTCGTATTACCAGGATCTCGAAATCGCGATTGTTTGCTGTTAAAGAGATCATAACAATCCGCGAACCGCGACCGTCATTTGTGACCAACATTTTAAATGTCTCCGCTCCGGAGCCCTCGAGTGCAATGGGTTATAGTTAGTTGCTATTATCTATCACACAATTATTTGTAAGAAACCGTTACTTGTTATATTATCTTCTTCGTGGTTCTTGTAATCGATATCAAATGCTAACCACTCAGAGGTCTTATGAGAAAAATGTATATATATCGAAAACGTTTAGTTAAAGGTTAAAAATAAGCAAATCCCTGCCTTTGGGAAACACTTCGTCAAAAAAGAACTATTCAACCTCAGAAAAATATAAAAACGAAAAAATTGATTCAAGTTGTTGGAGAATAATAGTCGATAATAATTTAAAGTAATATTTATTTACACTCTACCCTATTCCTACTGTTAGCTGTCAAAATTATTGTTCTGAATTTGATCAAGTTTATGTGATTGTTGTTAAACCTTGTTATCGTTTTACTGCGGTATTATTGGGGTTTTAAGGTGTGGAATAAAACAGTAGTAAAATGTGTGAAGAAGCCGAAGAAGATTATAGATTTGCAGCGTGTACATATTTCGCCAAAAACCACCCTGGAGAAACTTGTGGGAGTAACGGACTGCCCCTAACTCCGAGTTCGATTACAATATTGGGTCGAGCGCAACGTTTACTTACTATAGAACATTCTAATCTTTGCACGTATTTAGACATCATACGCGGTAAACATGGTAAGCTTTGAAATTTTGTTATACAAGATACATTTAACGCTGATTTTAATATAATGCTTTTGTTTACTGTAAACCCAGGTTAGTAGTCCGGTGATGCTGTAAAGATATTGCCAGGTCAATAGCGTAGTCAGTTCGAAAAAAAAGCCCAGGTTAATTGTAACTTACAAACAAGGTATTTGACTTCTCCATGTAAAATTAATTTTTGCCACCTCATAAATGGTAGATTCATGACAGGGTACTTGCGTATTAACGCCAACGCAATGCGTTCGCCGACTGCTGCCGTCGATGGCTCGTGCTGCCTTTGTTTCACAAGTTTGACCTACTCGAACCGAAACAAAACAACCGAGAAAATTAATAAAAATAAATAGCCCATCTTATACACAATAAGATATCAAGCACATGACCTTGAACTAATTAGGGGTAGATTGTCTGCACTTGACTACCTTCAGTTGCAGTGTCGTTAATATGTACAAACAGTACTGAGAGACTGAGTGAAACATTGACATCTTACTTTAAAAATTGCTTTGAATTATTCATCGACAAATAGTACTTTGTATTAAAAAAGATGCTATAATTAAATATATAATTAAAAAATGAAAGAATGAACTCAAAATGTTATTCGATATTGTTGATCAGAAGTCTTTAAAAGTGCTCGAAAATATTTATTAAAAAACTATTAAAATCATCAGGCATTGGGATTCTACTGCGAACATCTTTGAAATGGTTTGAGTAATTCATTAACCACAAGAGACATTTTTTGTAGAGCGTTAAATTTCCTATAGAAATAATTGAGACTCATTTGACAATAATTATTTTTTAGTAAGTTACAAAATTCAAAACAAAAAGTTATTTTCCTTAAAATACTTCAATCTTTGACCTTGAATATCTTATGAATGGTTCGATTAATGAAAAAAGTATAAGAGACCATTTTTGTAGACCATTCAATTTCCTATAAATATTGAGAATGCAACTAGTTTAATGATCAATTGGTGATAAGATATGACCATTATCATATGAGACTAAATTAAAAATGAAAAACTATAATGAGCATAATCTTCCCGTTAATATTAAGAGCTCAGATTTAGTAAGCACTTTCTAGAAGTACCTAGAAACAAGTTTTCGTGTGTCGGATCAAAAAAAAAACTTGATTTTATTGACCCACCCTAGTGAGTATACATTTTTCTTAGCTTTACATCACTCTGGTTCAATTAGCAACTGTATCTTACAAAAATATTGCCGCTCTGGGCATTTGCGTCTTTTGAACCTAATGGATTTATATCTCATTGGATATTACATGTATAATAGAGCTCAAGTTGTTCAACATACTATACAGATAATCTAACACTGGGCTGTTATCACTTTATCAACTGGATTGAAATAGAATATTATCCCTGATAATTACCTAATAGAATTAGACCAGTAAAAGTTTGTGGAACAAGTTTTTGTAAGTTTTTCAAAATGTTTGTTCTTTATATCTTTGTTTTGTTTAGTATGTGAGATATATCTTTTTCACGTTTGAATTTGGACTATGAAACAGACATAGTATTAATTAGTGGGTCTATTATTTGTTAATAAGGTTGGGACTATTTCACCAAGAATAGCATTGAATTTGATTAATTCTGGATTTTTAACCGACTTCGAAAAAGGAGGAGGTTACTGTTTTTTTTTTATGTATGTTAATCGATATCTCTGTCAATTATGAACCGATTTTAATGATTCTTTTTTTATTTGAATCGATTATATTCAGAGGTGGTCCCATATAGAATCCAATTTGAAGAAAATATTCAACCCCTAAGGGGGTGAAAAATCGTTTATTTGATTTTCACCCACTTCATATTTACGTATTTTCGTGAAATTGGAACGGATTTATTATACCCATTAGAAACCAGATATATTTATGAGCACTAAAAATGGAGAAATAAAAAATTTTTCAAAAAAAATAAATAAACCGCCTTCGATGTGAAACACAAATAAGGCACTAAATAGCGAAAAATAACTGAATAATTAAATTAACCAAATTAAATAAAAAATATTGATATTCGCGCTACCGAATAATATATTTGAAGTTGATGCCAACCTACATTCATATCATCTACATGTATTTATTTATCTGTGAATGTTTTTTTGTTTGTGTGGGCTAAACTCCAGAAAGACTGTACCAATTTTGACTCTGTTGACTAGCAATTTTTATTCGGACACTATATCAAAGATCTTAAATTGCACAATGACACTGAGATAGGAAGTGCAATGATGGGTTAACTAATTACCATTCAAAAATTATATAATATATGCTTTGGTAATATATAGAGGGATTTTTTTGAGTATTATTGAAGTTTTCATTACATTGGCTCGCTCGGAGTAGTACTACCCTCTCACAGAAAACCAACGTGAAGTAACAGTGCTTGCATTGTTGCATTTAGTTTGGTCAGTGAGAGCGCCGGACACCCAACACCACTACTTCCCCATTCCTCCTTCTCCCAAACACAGGGTGGCAACGCACTTGTAACTCTTCTGGTGTTGCAGGTGTCTATGTACGGTGGTGGTCACTTAACATCAGGTGACCCACCTGTTCGTTTGCTACATATGATATTTGAAAAAATACGTATTTTTAGGGGCTAAGTAATACGGATAAAATTTAACAGAGGCCATAATTGATTGATAAACCTGTTATAGAACTGAAGTAGTAATATATAAAAAATAGAATTCACTATAATTAATCTGGATAAAACCATAAAATTATTTCAGTGACTATGACATCACAAGTGTCAGGTACTTTTAAACGTAAACATGTGTTTTTATTACAGAGAGAATAATTGTAGTAGCAGAAATGTTGGGGAAATCTTTATCTGAATATAAATCAAAGTTTTCTACCGAAGAAATCATTAACATAGCTAGTCAGGTAGCAAATGGACTAAAACATCTTCATAATATAGGCATCACTCATAAAACTTTATCTGATACAAATATATTAATGGATAGTAATGGAAGAGTGAAATTGTTTAACTATGGATTGTATTATATGACTGATGGAGGAAATGAGGTATCTTTTCCTCTCGGGTAAGACCTTTTTTATTTATACATAATCTAACTTTAACTCTATATAATATAAAGATTATGAAATTAAGACGCATTACGTACCTAAGTAAAAGAAGTTTTGTTCTAGAAGGTTTATATGTATAATATATACATACAGTGTAAATTCTTTATAACGAAATTCAATGGAGCAAGCATTTTTGTTCATTATAAAGAGATTACATTATAAGGAGCAAAGAGAACAAATAAAGGGTCTTGTGATAAACCAACTAAATTGAACTAATTTCTGTGTTATATATAGTTTTTCGTTATAACATAGATGTTATAAAAAGTGTATATTTATATAAACTAGAGAACAGTTGATTAAATTTAATAAAGTCATAAGAGGTAAATTTTGAGCATCCTCACATTGGTAATGTTTGCTAAACCTTATGAGATAAATTAACATAATATAGTATGTATGTGTATATCATAAAAATGGCTATAGAAAAGTTTATTAAGTACTTATAGTATATAGTTATATCCTTAATGATACTCTGACTTGATGAAGATTCAACCATTTATCGCAATCGCTATTTAGTGCAAAAAAACGCTACATATACCATCACGCAGTCCTATAGTTCGTAACGTGTGGCAACGTCTTCCCACACTTGATTTCATTGCAACCTTAAAACAGTTTTGACTATGTTTCACAATAAATGCAAGTGTTGGAATATATTATCGCATTGCGTTAGGAACTATCAGGCTATGGGACTACAGAAGCAGCACAATAACTGTGCGGGCGGTTTTTACGCAAATCAAATGAGTTTACTTAAAGCTAAATTGGAACTATTAAAAATTCGGAATGACACAGATTTGGGAACGTTTATAATCTGCGCCTTTATTGAAATCATTTTTAACATTGATTTTAGCGCGCAACAACTAGTCGAAGCTTATTTACGCAGATATGGGATAAGCATTAGATTATGATCTACAAATGTTGAAGCACCAGAAATGGATCTAAATCCTTTACAAACATACAACTCGATATTATACCCATGTGAACCTGGGGTTGGACCTTAGTAGAAGTTAATTTAGTTATTAGATTGGAATTTGGTTTTCTATGGTGGGATGGACATGTTACATTTTTATAGTATATGTAATAAAGAAGCGTGCAGTCTGAACTGATGTCAAGAGATCATGACAGTATATTTATAATCAATTTCAAAAAGGACAACAACATAAGCATGTTTGAACAGCTCATCAGCTAGTGAAGTTGTCAATCACCATTAAGGCTGCAACATGGCACCATTAAAAACCATTGCCATCTAAAACACTTTAGTTTAATTTTTAGTAGGGCAATATAATTTGAAAGATTTCACTTCTTATTGTCATAAGAAGCCATATCCTCTAAGTCAACTATACTCAACCTGCGTCCGGCCGGGTCTTTGTAGTTGGCCCACCCGATTATAGTTTATATTATATTATTCAATTATTTTAAATTTCGTGCTCATCGAAAAAACTATGAGCATGCTGAGTAAATTAAATAAATCCCAGATAACCCGACTGCAGACTGCAATTAGTTCCTTATGATATAAGGGTTATACTAAGTTTGTTTTATTGGACAAATATTTGTAGCTTGCGGCCTGCTACACCATGAGTGAAACGTGTTTGTGGCCGGTTTAAAAAAAAGGTTCAGTACCACTGCTCTAAGTAGATCTAATTTGTCTTTTTTTGTTAACAAATAATCTGCTTATAGTGAGTATCAAATAGATGTGGCACTGGTTTATAATACAGATAAAATTACTTGCTAAAATTACAGAAAGGAAATGAAATTACAGTTGCATAAAGTAAATTATTTTCCATTTATTAATTTCCAGATTACCAAGATACCTGAGCCCAGAAACCATATTAGGAGGAGGTGGACCATCTTCAGATGTCTGGACATTTGGTATAATTATTTTAGAACTATGTATTGGTAAGCTGTGGAACAGTTTGAAACCTGGTCCAATATTAAGAAGAATATTAACACTTGTCCATGCTAGTAATCCTGCTGAGAGGATTGCCAGAGAACATGATTGTTTTGAAGCTTACAAAGTAAGTGATTTATTTGAAATAGTTGAAATAAATAGTCTATAAATTATACATTTTATAGGATATTTTTTGTCTAAAAACCATTTCTGAACAATACTTTAACATTGTTTGATAAATTTAAAAATCGTCTAAGTCGAGGTTCACTCATGTTTCAACTCATGCTATGTTTTATTGACAAATATAAAACAACAAAAATAAAATAAAGGCATTTTAGTGTAATGGTAATTGTTGTATTGTATTGTGTTGTGTTGTATTGTTGGCAGGTATTGATTGATCATCATCTAATGCTAATCCCTTATCTGCGTAAAGAAGCTTTGACTAGTTGTTGCGAAGTAAAATTGACGTTAAAATAATACAAATAAAGGCACAGACCATAAACGTTTTCAAATCTGTGTCATTCTGAATTTTTAATAATTCCAGTTTAGCCCTCTGTAAACTCCTTTGTTGAGCGTAAATAAACCCAAACGGACTTAGATATTTGGAGGTATATCAACTTAATTGTATAACAACTGCTATAACTAAATTAGCACTGCAAATATGCTCTGGCAATGTAAAATTTAAGTCTGTTATCTAATTAAAAATTAATACACGCTTCACTTACAGTCTATACCGGAAAACCTCAGATCGATTATTGAAAAATGCTTAAAGATTTATCCTAGTGAGAGAGCTACCTTCTCTGAACTTCTTGAAGAGTTAGATATAATGAATATGAGGCAATTGGTGGCAGTCAAACCGCCTCGTTGTCTGATGGGATGCAAATTACAGTACCTGTATCATTGGTGGCAATTGGCTGGTGGTGATGTTCATGCTGAATTAAAAAAGAATTCCTTGATTAAAAACACACCACCTATACTATCGATGCCAATGTAAGTTTTCTAATACTTTGTGCTACAATTGAGTGAAATAATTATAAATATTAATAACTCCTTTATATTAGAAATGGATTCTTTTGGTGTGTTATTTTACAACAATTGTTGTGATAATCTGTTGTCAATTATTTTTCTACAGAGTAATGTGTGCTTTACTATTATATTGCTTTTTTTTCCTCGAACTGACTACGCTATTGGCTTAGGAGGCCTCTACAGCTTCACCGGACTACGTATTATATTGCAATTAGTAATAATGGCACAATAATGAAATTACTACTTGTTATTTGTGTCGTGTCTAAAGTGTAATTAATAAAAAAAATTATATCAAAAGCAGGCAAACAAACTTGTGGGTCTCCTGATGTTAAGTGATCACCACCGTCCATAGACACTAGCCACACCAGGGGAGTCGCAAGTGCGTTGCCAGCCTGTGTATGGGGGAGGGGGTAGGGGAAGGGAAAGGGGGAAGGGAAAAGAAGGGAGGTGGCCCTCCGGCGCTCTCACTGACCGAACGAAACGCAACAATGCAAGCACTGTTACTTCACGTCGGTTTTCTATGAGAGCCCATTCATGCCGAAACTATTAATAACTACAGAGTGGCTCTACCATCTACAATATAGTATTCTCTCTTTCACATCTATTGATCTTTCGTAATGCTTGTTTGTTCGCACATTATGATAACACTGATTGACCGTATTTATTGTCAGTACTACGTACTACGAAGATCGATAGCAGAATAATGAAGTGTATCATAATTTGTTATCCATAGCGTAGGAATAAAGCATAGTTGTTGTAATAATGACCAAATTTAAATGGTAACAAAATCGCTTGATGGTGATGGTAAACATCTTGAGGAGACCAGAACCTGAGAAATATTCTTGTCCTATCATTGTGTGTGGGAGAATATAAAACATTCTCGGAATTTGAAATCTCTATGTTTTTAGTTGACATGATGATTATGCCCATACTTTCCTACAAGAAGGGTCTATGGCCTTGCAGTAGAACCCTTACAGTTTTATGTTATACTAGCCGATGCGTGCCCACTTCGTTGGGCGGTAATAGGCATTTTCAAGCTACAACTTTTTTCTAGAACTCAATCATATATCTCTCATCGTTCGACCATTTTTTCTCCGACTCCCCAGATATTACCCCCTACAACCTCACATAACTTTGCCTCTTTATAATATTAGTATAGATAATATAATTAGTTAATAGCTTCTGCCCGTGATTTCGTACGCGTGTAATAGTTATTTTAGGCTAAGACGCAGCGGAAGTTCTCAAAAGAAAATATACCCCGATATTAAAACATTTTTCATTGTTGCTCCGCTCCTAGTAGCCTTAGCGTGATGATATATAGCCTATAACACTTACAAATAACGTGGCTTTCTATCGGTAAAAGAATTTTCAAAATCGGTTCTGTAGTTCCTGAGATTACCCCTTACAACGTCACAAACTCACAAACTTTACCTCTTTATAATATTAGTATAGAAAAATTTAATACCTATATGCAAATTTTAAGGATTTAAGGATAAGTCACAGATTGCCTAATTAAATAGAGTAATTATTTATTATTCATCATAGAGTAAGTAAAATAAAATTATGATTACAAAATTATTCCCACCTCTCCTCCCTCTCCTCCCCAACACAGGCTGGCAACGCACTTGCGACTCCCCTGGTGTTGCAAGTGTCTAGGGACGGTGGTGACCCCTTAACATCAGGTGACCCGCCTGTTTGTTTTACTCCTATGATTTAAAAAAAATCGACACCTTATTCAAAAACGTATGAAAATGTTGCATTAAACATTTTATTTCCAGAGCAATTTTACTCGATGGTTGCACCATCGGTGGCAAGATGGGAGCTTTATTTGATCGGCGAATCGCTAAATATAGCTTAGGGCTCCTCAAGTCCCGTCTGAGTCACGTACCAGGGAAAGATTTCTACCCACTGATGCATGAACGTAGGAAACATTGTGATACTGTAACACTGCCCAAGATTATTAGAGAGAGAGACACAGAATATCAGTTTTACAGGCTACTTTGGTTTCAGAGGTTGTTGCATGTAAGTAAATATGAATTAAATCGCTGTGAGGATGAACATATTTAGGAAAACTACATATTAATCTGAAAAATAATTATATTTATTATTTATATTTTTTTTAACTGTATTCAATGGCTATAATATCTATGTATATGTATGCTAATCAATTAACAGCTGCACCTATTTGGTTAATTATTGTAGAAGTGAAACTTTCTTTAGCTGCATTGAGCGATTTTTGTAGGGGAAAAATTTGATGGGTTTGCGTCACCTCGTCGTGACCTCGACATGCTCGTGACGACATGTATATGTAATATTGGTATTTTGTATTGAGCTTGTGCAGGCTGCACATGTTTAATTAATTAATTAAATTTATAATAATGTATATAGTTATTGCTCGGAGTGCCAATACATATGAAAATTGAAATAATTCCGACTATAATTGGTATAAAAATTCAAACAAGAACAGGGTTATTCCATTGTTTTGAGTTTTCACTACTGACGGCGGTCCTTATGGCCACAGAGTACATTATATAAATAGAGGTCGCACTCGTTCTTTCCAATCAGTGCCTCTATAATACTAGTTTCGAACTAATATCTGTTGGTTGTAAATGTACATTTATAGCTATGTATGTATGCATACAGCGGTACTGCGTAAATCGTATTCAAGTTTTTGGTCATTTTTATTTATAATGAATATATTCATCGTAAGGCAAATCTAAATCCAAGTATGTATATGCAGGAGTCAATGTTTATACGTAGATCCGGAGATAGATAAAATTGTTTGTGGGAGGCAAGAAAATTTAAAGGAGCACACTTTCGTAACAGATACGTAAACAAAGGGAATGAAAACAAATATTTGAAAGTTGTCAGTTTGAAATTTCAAAATTAATTTTCACCCGCCATCTTTTGTTATCAAACTTGCCAAAAAATACATATAACAGTGCCATCTAGAGAGTGGATTGATAACCAAAAATAGACGAGCCTTTTCCATACAAATCCGATTACTGCCTCAACTTTTTTTTGTGTGTCCAAGATACACTTTGTATGAAATGTTTGAAGAATCATACGAGAAATTTAAAAATTTTGTATAAAAAAGAGAATGACAGTATAACAGAAAACAATAGGCAGATTTCATAAATATTGACAGATTGACGTTCAGTTTAATCGCCATGGTATTGCATTACAATATGGTCTTACTGTAATGGGAATATTTCTTAGTACACCCTTAAGAAGCCGAGGTGGGCAGCAAGTAATATATAAACATTGAGCGATTTGTCGGTAGGTATCAATAAGGGTTTGAACTTTTTTTTTCGAACTGACTACGCTATTGACCAAGCAAGGTCTTAACAGCTTCATCGGACTGCTAAGGCGAGCACTTAAGGCACTCAGCCGATTTTATTTGACAGCTAGCTCAAAGGTGCACCGCACATCTCGGCTTGGGCGGTTGCCTGATACATGCAATTCGAGACCATTCTTGAGCTAAGCTAACTGTTCATACATATATGAGTTGTTGAAACATATATGCGTACCAAGCGTACATACCTCAACAACTCTTATATGTATTTCGTATCGGATAATTTTCTAAACTATTTCAGTTTGATGAGGAAAAATGAAACACTTTCATGTGTAACCGTGCATGCGTGCACGTGTGTGGAGGTGATATGTGTAATGTTGTCGCAGTGATGTAAGATTTTGTGTCACTGTAACGCGTGAGCAGCGTACTGAAAGGCTCCACGCCGAGGGAACGTACCTACGCTTTGAACGGTGTTATTATTATAACTTCCATAATGATAATTAATTTGTATCATGATAATAAAGGAATCACGATAACAAAGTTATGATCACAGAATGATAACTAAGCTATTGCTGTACTATAATTAAAAGTTACAGCGATAACAACGTTCAAAATTGTTATTCATAACTAGCTGTAGCCGCAGCTCCGCACGCGTTTTTTATAATCGTATTAAAGAATTATAGAATTGTGACACTATGTACAATTACAGAAACGCTCTTTAAAGACAATTGTAAGTACGACGCCACGCCACTAAAAGTAACATGTAATGTGTACAGTAGATATATAAATACAAAAAGCCTGCCTAATGATGTTTGTCATCAGCAACACGTTTGAAACGTTAACCCACCATATAACTATCTCAGTGCTTACACTACACTGTATAAAGAACTAATGAAACAATAACTTAAAATATTATTATAAAGATTTACATTTACATTATATTTAATATACATTGCCATTATTATAATTAAGGTTTTGTAACTATACAAAAAATAGACGCTTGTCTGTTCCGCAACAAATTGTATTATGGAACTCTTTACGTAATACGTTTATAATTTAAGATCTTATTAGGAAGACCTCTATATCATTAATGTTATTAATAATTATAATGTCGAATTGTAAACAATAAGCCGATAATTATTTCTCTTAACCTCGATTACTTTTTATTAGATTCGCTATCTACCAGTGAAAATCGATGTAGCCGTTTTGGTGACAGCACAGCGGACGAAGCCACGGTTAATAGACAGTCTAAATTAATTTAGATTAAATTACTTTTTATAAGGTCCGCTATCTGCCAGTGAAAGTTCCATGAAAATCGGTCTAACCGTTTGGAGAAAGCACAGTGGGCGAAGCCACGGTTAACAGCTAGTATAAACGAAAATTGCCTAAATTACTTTTTGTAAAGTCAGCTATCTGCCAGTGAAAGTTTCGTGAAACCTGGTCTAACCGCTTTGGAGATAGCATTGCGGACGAAACCACGGTTTACAGCTAGTATAAACTAAAATTGCTTAAATTACTTTTTATAAGATCAGCTATCTGTCAGTGAAAGTTTCGTGAAGATCGGTTGAAATGTTTTGAAGATAATACTTCGGGCGAAACCACGGTTAACAAGTAGTCTAAATTAAAATAGACTAAATTTATGGAAATGATGTTCGTTATCTGCTGGTGAAAGTTTGGTGCAAATAGGTCCAATCATTTTGGAGATAGCATTGCAGACAAAGCCGCGGTTAATACTAAGTCTAATTTAGAGTAACCTAAGAAACCCGCTATGATGTGTCAGTGAAATTCCTGTCAAAATTAGTCTAGCCGTTTCGGAGATTACCCGGAACAAACAGACAGACAGACAGACCGTCAAAAAATTTAAAAATTGCATTTTTGTTATCAGTAGCGTATATACTTTCGTACCCAAGTAGTAAAAAAATTTTATTTTGATATTACATACCGACACTTCATTTTTATTATATGTATAGATTAAAAAAAAAACATTGTTTGTATCAGCGTGTCCAGGGGCAGGAGACTTCTTTGGCTTCTATGTATTATAATGCTTATAAGCTATATAATATACGAAGTCTCGTAGTATAAATACTTAACAATATATTTACAGTTTTCATATACTACTAGACCCAGACATACACTTATAAATACATACAGATATTTACCTACCTTATGTTTAACGCTTAAGGCCTAAGACATTATTTCCTTATTGTGCTGAAGAAGTTTCACTTCAACAATCGCTCACTGTTTATATATTATACAGTTATCAATCGATAGCTTTATAATGATACCATGATAATTTCGTTATCGTAATGACTTGATAACTTTGAAAATAACTAAATCATGATAATTTAGAAAATATGTGTTTTTTTAGGGTTACCCTTACACTGCTCCGTATATAAGAGCGGAAGCGGAGATCGACATCCCACCGCTACTACGTGGTGACGTTTGGGCGGCTTTGTTAGGTGTTGTCGGTGACATAGAAGAACAATATGAGAGAATCGATAAAGAAACACCTACACCTACAGACAGACAAGTAATTATTACCCATATACGTAATGATCGACTTATAAGTTAGTAACGTTTATAGATAATTGAGTCCATGATCGACTTATAAGTTAGTAACGTTTATCGATAATTGAATAAATAATCGACTTATAAGTTAGTAACTTTTATCGATAATTGAATCAGTGACAGTGTAGAGTGTCTGCCATAATTGAATCTGAGATGCTCTTTATTTTCTGTAGTAGTAGCTGACAATCCTAGACCCTAAAAAATCCGATGTTTATTTAATCTATGTCTTTCTCTATTGCGATCAGATCGACGTAGACATTCCCCGTTGCCACCAATACTGCTGGTTGCTGTGTGGTTCAGCCGGGCATCGAACTCTGAAACGATTGCTCAAAGCTTGGCTTTTAACCAACCCGCAATATGTTTATTGGCAAGGCTTAGATTCATTGACTGCGCCGTTTTTATATTTGAACTTTTGTAATGAAGGTACGTACATAAATGAATATCCATAAAATATATTTTCTTTCTTAATCTCCATTATAATATAGTTATTTACCGAATTATGATTTATAAGATTTTGGGGTGTAAGGGGTGTCAAATTATATCATAAGACTTGAGACACCTAAGCCAATCTCACCTGCTGAATAACGAACGATACAATGGCGAAAGCGGGCTGGTAGGGTTTTACAGCCTGACTGGGTCGCAACCACCATATATATGCCGAAAAAGCTCGTCATAGTGATTCGCTTCTGCGGGTTGCGTTTCGGGATCAGCCTGTGCATATCCAACTATTCGCAGGACGGCATGACAGTGACGACCGGCGATGGAGTGTGTCACTCGGTGGTTGCCATTGTTTTTGGACTGTACTGTGCTTACCATCAGGCATAGTACAGTCATTTTTCCGTGCTACAATTAAAAAAAAAATAACGCTAAAATGCTGATGCGTTTTTAATAGTATTTAGATACTACAACAAAGTACTAAACGTCATTTATCTATTTGCCGGATAATAAGTTCATGCACCCCGTAGGGTGGATTAATATGTGAACGATGGCGATGTCTGGAAAAAATAATACTCTATGAATCCGCTATGAACGATTATAAATATTATATAATGCGTTCATATAAAAGATGTGCCACTAAATATATAAACTTGAATATTTGATAGGTGGTAGAGCTGAAACTATTGCCCGACACACAGAAAACCGACGTGAAGTAACAGTGCTTGCATTGTCGCGTTTCGTTCGGTTGAGAGCGCCGGAGCCCATCTCGCCTATCCCCTCCCCTCTCCTCGCCACTCTCCCCCCTCTCCAACACAGGCTGGCAACGCACTTGCGACTCCCCTAGTGTTGCTAGTGTCTATGAACGGTGGTGATCAATTTAACATCAGGTGCATCAGGTGACCCACCAGTTCATTTGCTGTAAAAAAATTATAATTCATTCGTCAGTAAAAAAAAAATTCAAATTTATGTCGGTCCATCTGGATGACTGGGTTGTTTTCCGAACCGGTGGTAGTTTTGACGATCATAAATGCCTTCTTAGGTCCTAATTTGGATAAAGTACTTTTGATTTGATGGGTTATGATTGTACTTTTGTTAATGTTATGTTAAAACTGGGCAACAGCAAGGGCTTTCGCTTGTCTATCGGCCTTCGTGCCGAAGTTCCTCCACAAGTTCTTCCTGAAGGACAACAGCGCTGTGATCAAGGAGTACTTGGCGAAGTTCTGGCAGATGGCGGCGTTCCACGAGCCTGAGTTGGCGACGCACTTGCACGAGATCAATTTCGTGCCCGAACTGTTCGCTATACCGTGGTTCCTGACTATGTTTTCGCGTGAGTTCATCCTCGAATATTTTAGTCCTTTTTATTATTTATTTATTTTCACGGGTCATTAACATGCCAGTACTACTAGTAAATATACTAATAGTAAATTAATTTACTAAAAAAATATAAATGTCATTTTAAAAGACAACTATGGTATGCTCCAATAATAAATTAACATAAATATTATGAAAATTAAGAAATTGTAACAGAAAAAAAATTACTAAAACTAATTATTACTCTAAAACTATATTTTAAGATATGTAAACTAAAAAAACTAACAGAAAGAGAAGGAAATACTATTCTATGAATATACTGATATATCTCTACCGCTGGTTTGAATTTCTTCCATTTATTTGATAAAATGTCGTATGTTTCATGCAATGTTTTATAAAATCCAGGTATTCTGTTGAGCGCAGAGTAAAAGCCTAAATCAGTATACGAATCTGAAAGGTAAAATGGGACGTATTTATTACATTTAGGAAACTTAACATGAATATTAAATTTGAAGTGATTAGAACTTGTGGACAGTCGATTTTTTGATGAAATATGTTAAATAAAAATATAAATTCTAATATAACAACATTAAATCCTATGGCTACATAGAATATCCATCTTTTGCTATCGTTGAATATTTAATTCTTTCAGCCATTTTAGGGTGTCGTCGCTAAGAATGATCAGGTCATCTGTTGTATTTTCTAACCGGGCATTCCTTTTTTTTTATTCCTGTATAATCTATACTAATATTATAAAGAGGTAAAGTTTGTGAGTTTATGAAGTTGTAGGGGGTAATCTCAGGAACTACTGGTCCGATTTGGAAAAATCTTTCAGTGTTATATAGCTCATTTGTCGAGGGACGTTATTATAGGATCATCACGTTAAGCCCAATAGGAGCGGAGTATCAATGAAGAATGTTTCAAAATCGGGTGTTTTTTCCTCTTGAGAGCTTCCGTTGCGTGTAATCGTTAGCCCAAAGTAACTACTCCACGCGAACGAAGTCGCGGGCAGAGGCTATTGTCTTCTATAGATTGAGTTTGAATCAATCCATCCGTAATGTTTAGTAAACACTTCGGGGCAATTCGAAACCCTTTAATATTAGTTTTTATTATTAAACTAGTGGATTAGGTGCAGTAAATTATGATAAACCGATCACTTTTTAAAATGTTTTGAATACATATGTGAGAGTAGAAATATTAAACTGATCGGCTTTTATTTCATTACCTTTGATCATTAGTTTTTAGATAAAGTCGGTTACTGTGACTTATCCTTAGTAGATGGATATATGCGCTCACGGGTTTTTTATAGATTTTGTTATAATCAACACAGTTTTTTTTAATTTAAATCATATGACTATTTACTTTTTGATACTTGTATTTAGTAATTATTGGAGTAACATAATATAAGAGGAGATAATAATAATGTAATGTAATGTTGTACGCATCTGAGTGCTGGGCGACGAGAGAGACGGATGAGAGAAAACTACATGTGGCAGAGATGCGAATGTTAAGGTGGATGTGTGGTGTAACTAGAACGGATAAGATTAGGAATGAATATATCAGAGGAAGTTTGAAAATAGCACCAGTAACAGAGAAGTTAAGGAGTAATAGGTTAGCATGGTATGATGGGCATGTTATGAGGAGAGATGAAGACCATGTAACTAGAAAAGCTTTGAGTATGACGGTCGATGGATATAAGAGTAGAGGAAGACCGAAAAAAGGATGGATGGATTGTGTGAAAAATGATATGTGTGTAAAAGGTGTGATGACTGAGATGACATCTGATAGGCGAGCGTGGAAAAGGAAAACATGTTGTGCCGACCCTTCTTAGGTGGGATAAGGGTAAGAAGATGATGAACTTCATATTGTAATATCTTTAGAAAATATCACAGTATTACAAAAGAGCTTTATAATTGTCAGTCTGTAAACAACCGTTAATTCTTTACGGTTCTGTTAGAACTTTCCAGGGAGTTTTTGTGGCATCTCAGAATTCATGCTTCGTGGTATTATTTTCCATCCACTTCACTTATGCACGATAACCAAACGATATTGAGTAAAATGCCACAAATATTACGAAATATAAAGTCAAATAACACAAGATTATGAGTAAATCTTCTACTACAAAAACGGGCAGTTCGAGCAATCTATAATTTAGGGCCTCACGAATAATTAAAGACTAAGTTTGAGTTTGCCCTCCCAATATATTCTTGAGAATTTGTAGTACGTCCGCAAAAACTTCGATAACCTGGATTTAATAAAAGACCGATATAATGTAAATACTAGAAACAATAACAAACTGGTCACTCCATGTTTCAGGCTCACTAAGACCAGTAATCGTTTTTTAGGTAATAGTGTTAGATGTTACAACAAAGTCCCAAAACGCATTACCGATTAGCCAAGTAAGTTCAAGTGTTATGTCAAGTGGATCTTAATACATAAAGGTTATTACAGGGTATTACAGGGTTGATCAATATGTGAACGATGGCGACGTCTGGAAGTGACGCCTCTCTCTGTGCGTCCACTAAAAACAAATGTAGCTTTGTATGTCTATTATGTTGTAATAATAAAACAATATTTTATGTATTATGGAAAAATAAACCAGATCGAGTTTCTTGCCGGTTGTTCTCGATGACTAGGTTGATTTCCAAACCGATGGTAGTTTTGACGCTTATAAGTGCCTTTTCAGGGCCTAAATTAAATAAAGAGTAATTTGATTTTGGTTTGGAAAATATTAAAGCCTAAAAAAGCTTAAATATTAAAATACAATCTCAACTTAGATTTAGAAACAGGATCTTTTCTCTGGGAAAAATGAAAACTGATATAAAAGAATATATATCAAAGATCAAAGAGGTCGTATATGAATTTAAGCGGCTTTTGTATCTGGAAAGGCAAATTGCGTTGTAGAATTTTGTTAACATTTAAATTAATACAAAAAATCCATCCCTAAAAAGGTGTATTTGCCATAAATGCCTATCTAACTTACTATCTATATATCTAACTACATCTATCTATCTACTTTTTTGCATTTGGCACGTGATATTATACACAGAGATAAGTGAAGAATATATTGTCAGATGTGTTCCCATTACATAAGACAGTCCACTTATGGGACACGTTCCAACACCAAAAGGTTGTTTTGGCGATAAAATTCTATCTATCTATCTAACTACATCTAATCATCCTTTTGGGACGTGATATTAAGGTACACAGAGATAAGTGAAGAGTATATTTTCAGATGTGTTCCCATTACATAAGATAGTCCATCTATGGGACGCCTTACTTGTGGAAGGGCCTTCGCTACCGTTGTTTATGGGTGTCGGAATACTCAGACAGTTGCGCGACACGCTATTAGCCTCGGGTTTCAACGAGTGCATATTATTGTTTTCCGATTTACCCGAGATTGATATCGGGGAATGTGTAAAAGTGAGTGATCGATATCTTCAATCAAATTTAGTCAATATTTTTTATCTACCCGCAACCGATTTCAATGAAATAATAATTTCGACAGGAATCAATACTTATGTGTCGCAGCTCACCGCGCAGTATAAGCTACAGAAGATTTACAAACGAAGCTGTTGTTAAGGATCCTATGGTAATAATATATTATTATAATTATGCTCTATTCCTTTGGTAAGTTGGTGATATCGTTAGGTTACTCCTGTTGTATGACCATTATTAATTCAACTTATGTAAATGCAGTAGGCTTATAGACTCATAAAAGTACATTAATATACGCAATATTACTATCAGGGCATGTGGGCTACATCAGAAAGTACGATTATATGATCATAATAAATGTAATCTATTTAAATCCAAAGGCCTATAGTATGTAAAATTTCATAATGAGCGTGGTTCAGTAGTTAAGCGTAAAAGCTCTGGTGTTACATGTGTGTCTCACGAAGGCATATATATATATATATATGAATAGTTAGGTAGCTTGGTTAGAGTGGTAGAACCACGCTGAAGCTATTACTAGTTTCAGTATGAATGGGTCGGCTCGCCCGGGGTACTACCACCCGACACGCAGAAACACCGACGTGAAGTAACAGTGCTTGCATTGTTGCGTTTCGTTCGGTCAGTGAGAGTGCCAGATGCCGACCTCCCTTCCCCTCTCATCTCCCTCTAACTCCCTTTCCCCCAAACAGGTTGGCAACGCACTTTCGGCTCCCCCGGTGTTGTTAGTGTCTATGGACGGTGGTGATCACTTAAAATCAGGTAACCCGCAAGTTCGTTTGCCAGTTATGACATAAAACAAAAAAAGCTCGTTGTGCGTTTGTTGCAATTTACATCAACAGTCCCACGCCAAGGCTGTCCATAGGCCCTTGTGCTTGTTGCGCAATCGGCTCAGTGCCTTAACCGCTCGCCTTAGCAGTTCAGGGAAGCTGTAAAGGCCCTTAAAGTCAACAGCCTAGGTCGGTTAGAAAAAAAAAAGACATATGCATTTATAAAATACGAAATAAGGATTTTTTGGTATATTATAGGACGTGGTTGAAATACCAATGGAGGTACTGTTCGCCGAAAAAAGCCCCCGAATAAACCTGTCGGATTTCTTCTCTCTGATCTGCCAGGACAAATGCTGCGTCATCGACATTAGGTCGAATTTGTTGTGAGTGTATAAATATTAGTAACTAATTACCGCTCTAGTCTTTGTTTCACAACGTGTATGTAGATTAATTGTGGACTGCCTTTTATTTTTACAATTCTAACAGTTAATAAAGTTAAATCTCTAACAGTTACTATTTTTAAATGCTAATTACATCTATAATTGTTTCACAGACAGGAGAAAGAGTATTGATGATTTTAAAATTTGCATTTATAAATAATTATTATCTATATTACTGTTATATATTTATTTCTATATATATATATATATATAAATTAGTTTTTTTTCGTTGCTCAAGTAAAATATTACTCTACATATAGAAAAAAAAATCTCACCAAGTTTGAGTTCTTAATATTAAATTTAAGTACTTACAATTTAAATTTAAAGTTTTACCATTCAAAATGCATGTAAAAAAATCTTTTTTTTTTTTCAAATTTCTAATGCTTACCCGGCTTTTACAATATTGCAAATCGGTTTGATGGAACTTGTGGGGAATTTCACGCTCTTCAAAATAGTCTTTGTGTTTTTTGTGTAACTTGCACTGGTTCACCAGTAGGAGTAGTCAAAGTACAGTTTTTGAAAAAAGTATATTTTCTCTAAATTTTTCGAGAAAACCGCCAAAAGTAGGAAGAAAAAAAGAATTAACTCATAAAAAAAGTTATCCAACCAAATGTTTAATGAATTTACAGCTATTTTTATATCAGAAAATGTAAGAAATTAATATTTGCTTGTCATTGTACAGACAAAAAAGTGCAATATAATGTTTATTGACTATTATTACTACGATACTAAACTTTCACAAAATGTAGCAATCTTAAATCTTTCAACCTTTCTTCACCTTCCATGAAAGGTGTCATAACCCCTATCCAGCGATATAAACTCTTGTATTGAAATTAAATTTACAGAACACTCTATGTTAAAAATAATATGGAAAAAACGTGGAAAACGCAGTCTTATACTGATGTTTGTAATTAGAAAAGATATAAAAAAAACCATAACATACCTAATGACTAACCCAGAGGGGATGTCTTTGGAGAACCGATCCCAAAAAAATGGGATTAGGCCTGAAGAAGAAGAGAGTCCACTATGTTAAATATTGAAATGTGTTTACGTTCCAACAGATACGAAAAAAGCTGTATAGAAGGCAGTATTAATGTCCCGTACAGCGGAGTTCATCTCGGTCAATTGGAACTGCGAGCTCTTGGACTACAACCGCAACGTGTACTACTAGAAACGATTAAACAGAAGAAGACAGTCGTGATAGCATCCGTTCAAGATGAAACAGCGCAACTTGTAAGTATTTAAGTAACCAAAGTTAGAATTGATAACTTGTAGTAAATCAAAGTAAAATCGGCTGAGTGCCTTAAGCGCTCGCCTTAGTAGTCCGGTGAAGCTGTTAAGACCTTGCTTGGTCAATAGCGTAGTCAGTTCGAAAAAAATAAAAAAATTGTAGTAAATATTTCTAGATTTTATTTATTTATTACATATTCATTGATGATATAACACTAGTAATAATATACATTTATTATCATCGACCACTATACATTTTAAAACAATAATTTATTTTTTTTGCCATTAATTGTTTTTTACTACTGACAATAATAATAATTATATGAGCGTTAGTGACTACTGTAGTTAATAACTGTGTTGCAGCCACTAACACTCACCGCCGGACAACACTAAGCTTTCTATTTGAAAAAGTAAACACATAAAAATACATGTACTAAAAAATATATCGGTAACTATATAATTTATACCCGCGACTTTGCTTCGTTGATCTTAATAATATAATATGTACAGAAGATAAATAAAATATAAGCGCTGCACCGCTTGCCCCCTTACTCTTTTACAACAAAACACACGTCTCAGAACTTGTATTACTTAAAAAACTATGGGTTACTTAATTTTAAATGAAGCTATTGTGATTATTTATTTATTGCTAAGTAAGGAGCAAAAAAAAATCTAAATCTATCAAGTAGTTGCTGCGTGATGCTCGAACAACGACAGCCCTCTATGTTTTATTTTTATATAAATAAGGGGTCGTTAATCATTTAGACGGTTTTGAGGATTTTTTGACCCACTCTGCACCCCTGGTGAGAAGATTTCGTGAGATTTATTTCGATTGTAGTCTGGTGAAGCTGTGAAGGACCGTTCGGACAATAGCGTAATCAGTTTAAAAAAAAATACGCCCTTATCCCCCCTCTCCTCCCTCTCCAAGTCATACTCGAGATCTTAGAAAAATCTCTATTTCGAATATAAATGCGTTGGATTTATTTTAAAAAAAATGTTTTATTATTTTTATTATAATTATTGTTACATTATATTTCGTAATTCAATACTTTGAATATATAGAAAAATTTTGTCAGATCTCAGCTTATTTTATTCTAGAAACATGCTTTACTCTAATTTAATTTCATTTTAATGATACTTTTCGATTAAGTAAAATCAGTCTAATAATTCACATTACAGCATAATTATATAGATTACGGTGTAATTATGTTGATTACGGTGTAATTATGTAGATTACGGTGTAATTATGTTGATTACGGTGTAATTATATACATTACAAAAGTATATGGTTTTTGCTTTATTATTTATATTTACTATTTTCTATACATGTAACAAAAATGGAAATTTAACGTGTGTGTACTTTTTAGATTTTTGTGAAAATAATTGTTGCAGGTGTCTTGGAATATATAATTATGGTGGTAGAGCCGCGCTGAAACTATTACTGGTTTCAGCATGAATGGGTCGGCTCGTCCGGGGTAATACCACCCTCTCACAGAACACCGACGTGAAGTAACAGTGCTTGCATTGTTGCGTTTCGTTCGGTCAGTGAGAGCGCCGGAGGCCCACCTCCCTCCCCTCTCCTCTCCCCTCTGTTCTCCCACTAAATCCCCCAAACCCTTCCCCCCAAAGGGTGGCAACGCACTTGCGACTCGTCTGGTGTTGTTAGTGTCCATGCACGGTGGTGATCACTTAACATCAGGTGACCCACTTGTTCGTTTGCCACCTATGACATAAAATAAAAAATACATTTCGATCATTTTTTTGGAAATGTCTGTCTGTCTGTTTGTTTAAACACCCATCACTGTTAAAGTATTACGTTCACGATAAAGAAAGAAAGTCAAAAGTCATAAAGCATATCCTCTAGTACCCTTTGGTCTTGGTTTCATTAAAATCGGTTAGCTCTATCAAAAGTTGTTGTAATTTTAATGACGTCGCGACTTAAGTACGAGAGAAATGTAGACAAGTAAATGTACTTAATACATCCAGATGATTATATTAGTCAATGTTTTTTTACATTAGGTTACACGCGGACGGAGTCACGGGCGCAGCTAGTTCAACAATAAAGTCCTTCATTTTATTCCTAGGAATGTCACGAAGTATTTTTTTTATTGCGCTCATAATATATATTTATCGCAGACAGCACCGTTGGAAATAAAGAAATTGCTATTCACTATTTATTGTGTTTTGTTTTTGTTATCGCGGAAATGTAATTCTATTGCATATTATAACTGAACGGTTACGATATTACAACGCAAACATTCTGAAATATATTCACAATATTTTAATCGAATTCCTCGTCGAATATCCTACGTTGTTCGTGTAATGATTGCGAGTTGTTGTTATCTAGCTTTACGCTGTTTGTAAGTGACGCAATCGTTTGGATTTTCGTCATAACAGTTGTCTAAACTATATCATAACAATTGGTTACCCTTCATATCAAATATTACGTTATATATGATTCAATATGTTTGTCTCTAAAAGTGTTTATAACATCGCTTGTTGTAAACCGTGTTGCTGGGTAAATAGTATTACGCATTTGTATACAGTTTTATATAAACTAGTGGGCGCCCAGTGGTCGACATTCGACCATAATTCATTGATTTTTTAAAGCGATAAATATTATAATAGTATATAATATAGTTGTATGTTATAATATGATTGTTGAATGTAGAATGAAAAAGGGTAATTGGAACGTAAGAGTAAAATAATACATACAGTCGAGCACAGCAACCTCCTTCACAACCTTCTTTGAAGTCCTTTATTGACAGCTGTCAAAATAAACATTTAGGAATCTATATGTATATAGAAAAATATTAAAAATAGACACTGCCCGCGACTTCGTTCGCGTGGAATAGTTACTTTGGGCCACGCTAACACGCAGCGTAAGCCCTTAAGAGGAAAAAAAAATACGATTTTGAAACATTCTTCATTGGTTGCTCCGCTCCTATTGGTCTTAGCGTGATGATATATAACCTATAACCTTCCTCGATAAATGAGATAAATAACACTGAGAGAATTTTTCAAAACGGACCAGTAGTTCCTGAGATTACCCCCTACAACGTCACAAACTTTACCTCTTTATAATATTATTATAGAAGTATAGATTGGACAATTCAAGTGAATCGTGATTGGTTGAGTAATTTCGGAGTTCGTCGTGGACAAACATCGTGACACTGAATTTTTATATATTTTGCTTACAGTTCAGCGAATATCTGGTGAATTGCAAGGTGCCGAGGGTCTGTATTCTTCACGGAGGAATATCAGCAGTACAGGCGCATTTGCCATCGCTCTTCACCACTCCGTCCAGTCGAAACGGGCCTAAATAGGGTCCATAAGTAATACCAAAGGTCACTGTGATACCGTCTGCGTGTGATATGGAAAACCTATAGAAAGGGCTTTTAAGAAGATTAAGAATAAATATTTACATTAAAACCTCTTTTAAACTGCATTTGGTTTTTTTTTTGTAAATGCAACGGGAATTATTCTAAGGGCGCGTCCTTTGATTACGTGACGCGTTTTTAAGGAGAACCTCACGTGAGATTTTCAAAGTTTGTATTTTGAATACAAAATGCGGTTGATTTATTAAACAAAAAAAAAACAGAATTTGTTATATTATTTTTGCTGTTAATCATTATTAAATTTAATTAAAATTATTCTACATTACATTTCTATCAATTATATTATAAGTAAAATGCTGTAGATACATTATAAGCGATTTGACAACGTCTTCTTAAAACTTAGCTAGCTAGCAAACGTGATGTAGCCCCGTCAATCCGCCTATATCTAAGCAACATATAACTATTTCTTTTTTACCGCCGATATTGAGAATATGCCATCTTCCACATTTTATCTAATGTAGTGTGGCGTTACGATACTCCTTTACGTATGTGTGTGTTATCGTGCCTATTGTTTTGTCTAAATATCATGTAGGTAACGTATCTACAGGTTTTTAGTTATAATATCATTGATTTCTATATATCAATAGTAAATATTTTTACATTTATGATGTTAGATTAACACATTGCGCGTATTAAGCAAGAGTTGAAAAACTTTGTACGCGTTTAAAAGTTAACTTGGCATCCTTTTAAGTTATCAAGAGAAGCAACTTAGACAATCATTCCACCATTCGTATGGATATATTATAGGATAATAAATTATACATATTTCATTAAGTGAAACTTCTTATGTGAAATGGCTTTGAAATTGAGATCCGCCCCCTTTTTGTGTGACTAAATGTGGTAAATACTGTGTCGGATAGAGTGTTAAAAACATCGATTCTCGTCCGAACACCGAAGTTAAGCAACGTCGGGTGCGGTTAGTACTTGGGTGGATGACCGCCTGGGAACACCGCGTGACGTTGGCTTTTCGTTGTATTTGTTTCAATTAAAATGTTTCCCTGCAATACAAAAGTTTCACCACTTTTATCGTGTGTCTCTACGATACACCCTGTTTTTTTATTACATCAGCACTTACCGATTTCTTGGAAGTTTGTAATGTAAATGTGAAACAATAATTCGTTATGTAATCGTTATTTTATGTCAGTTATTATGAGTTATATAATTATATGTATATAGTTACGTCATTCTACGTGCCTGGCGAAAAAAAAATATAAATTGTTTTTTTTTTTACTTGCATGTCATGTTAAGAATGGGATACGTTGATTTGCATATATCTGTTTATTAGATACAATCTTTATTTATTTAAATCTGCTTCGTAAAAGTATCTGAGAAGGGTTTCTGATATATTTACTTTCACGACAGGCACGGAATTAATCTGTTATTTTTAATATAGCATCATATTACTTTTATATTACTATTTGTTGTGTTCGTTTATGAAACACCAATATATTGTCCTAAAGTATTGAAGTTATGCAATAAATCGGTATTACAATTATAATGTGTTTCATTTTAATGGAATTAATTTAACTCCAAATCCTTGTAAATATATAATTGTGTTGTAGCGTTGATCATTCAATTTAGGTAAATATGAATTTATCTTCTTCACGTGGTTAGAATTATATAAACTCCGATCGCTAAAGATGTTAAAAACAGCGATACAGTTCGACCTATTCTAAGTAGTACGTATTAAGTTATAATATAATGGAGTCTTTACGACTTATTCAAAAGCAACCACTATAACTAGACTTGAAAAGATAATATAGATAAGCGATTATCGATATAATACAATTGAAGATATGACAATATCGTTACAAGAGAATACTAAATATCGAAAAATTCGTTAAACTTGACATTACTCATTGTTTTGAAGGCATATTAATTATACTTTTTTTTTACTTTCTTTATAGAAAATGGTCATGGGATATATACGTATAGTACCAGCCGAACGTCTCTTCTTTGGGCGGTGTCACTGTCATGCTTGCTATAAGTCACAGGGTAAAATCTCTACATATTTTAAAACAAAGTCCTTCGCTGCGTCTGTCTGTCAGTCTGTTCGCGATAAACTCAAAAAATACTGAGTAGATTTTCATGCTGTTTCCATTAATAGATATAATGATTCATTAGGAAGTTTTAAGTATATGATTTCTCATGATGTTTTGTAAATCGGTTGAAGTATAACGATAATTATTGGACGTGTCGGAAAAAGTTAAGCCGGCTGGTAGCTTTCGTCGAAAACTCTGCCTAATTAATCCCTTTGAGATATAATAAAACAATTGAGATAAACGATGCAGACGAAGTCGCGGGAATCGGCTAGCTAGTGTATCAATTATTATTTTTAAGTTTATTATCTGACATTAATTTTTGTACAGTCATATTGATAATGCTAAGACATATTCACATACTGTTTAGTTTTGCTATACTGAGTCAAAATGGTTAATGTTTATCGATATTCTTAACTGCAACTTATTAGAAGGCTTTAAAATTCTGATCGGTAACCCTTTGTGTGACGAAAAGAGGTCTTTGTTAATACTGTGTTGGGTAGAGTGTTGAAAACACGAGTTCTTGTTCAGTCATCGAAGTTAAGCAACGTTGGACGTGGTCAGTATTTGAATCCTACATAAGTTTCACTTCTATTATGTGTCTTTACGACACCCGCTGTTTGTTTTTTAACTCTCTTACCAAATTACGATGGAAGAGTAATAGTGGTATAATGAAGTCTAAGCCAAATGGCACATTTAATAGGGGCAGGTAAAGGTTTAATGCCATCACATTTCCTAAGGACGCTGTGATGCTTGATCTTGGATTTAGGAGTACAGACACTAAAAACCAAACTTGTTGTTGAGATAGCGATGTTTGCTAATGCGATAATGCGATGTTAGTTTAAAAAAAATTGCCCGTTTTCAACTTCCTCTTCATAAAAATGTCTCATGTCTCAAACTATAGTGAGAATATGTACTATCAATTTTTGAGAATTATTTTATTATTTCTAATGTTCGCCATAGTATTTTGTGTTCACAATAGTAATTTGTGTTCTTCATAGTGCCGTGATTAAAATAAAATAATACCTAATATCCTAGTTAGTTACGATAATTAAATTATTGTCATAGTTTTTAATATACCCCTCAAAAACGATATTCCATATATATTTAACGTATTACATAATCTGCTTGGCTAAACACGTGTAGGTGCTTATTTGTGGCTAAAAAATAAAGAACCGAAAAATACTATAATTTAGATAAAATGTGTAAATGCTAATACGTTACGTATAAATTGTATGTTTAAATACCATTAGCATAACTGAAAAGGTCACGAGAACTCGATTATAATATTTAAGAACTGCTTAACGAAATAAAAGATGTGGCCCTAAATAACTGAGCAATAACATCGAATCAAATAAATATCCACCACACTCGATTTGGCATTAATTAAACAATAATAATACTAAAATATAACTTAGTTAAACATATAGTTATAAATATAGCATAGCTAAAGAAGAAAGGAGGCTAATAATAGATATATAGTAGGTGGATTCATAAGAGGCATTCCAACTTATTCATCGGAAGTAACAAGCTATTAACTATTGACCTCGAATGTAATGTCCGACAGCTCTGTAGTTACATTTGCAACTCCATTATTAAGTGGTTTGTGAGCCTGTTTGCCGCTTCCAGTACATGAAATGCTTATAAAATTTATTTTTACATTGTACAGATTTGCGACATCACAGGATCCCAATTTTTAAGGTAGTCAAATAGTAGGTTAGTAGCTACTCCTGAGGATAGAGTTGCAAAGATGAGTAACAGTTTTTTTAGCTAATAGTGTTAGGTTTTATAACAAAGTCCAAATGCATATTATCGATTTGCCGGATAGTGAGTTCAAGCACCATGTCAAACGGGTTTTGATGTCTAAAAGCGATTTATTTATAGGGTGAATGAATATGTAAACGACGGTGACGTCTGGAAATGACGCCTTTCTCTGTGCATCTATCAAAAACTAATGTAAGTATCTATGTTTGTATGTATGTGTTATGAAAAGATAAACCCGATCTTTTTCTAGAGTTTCTTGCCAGTTCTTCGCGATGGCTGGGTTGTTTTTCCGAACCGGTGGTAGCTTTTACGTTCATAAGCGCCATCTCAGGGACTAAATTGTATAAAGCATTTTTGTTCTTGATTTTGAACGCTTCGAGTGTTAATTATTGTTACCGGTTATAACTTTTTGAATAAGAACACGTAGCATTAGCTATAGTAATAGCAAAACAGCAGAAATAGTAATAGGTCAGATCCGGGATTTCGGTAACATCCTAAGCCGAGATGTGCGTGCACCCTTGAGCTTGTCTGAATAAAATCGGCTGAGTGCCTTAAGCGCTCGCCTTAGTAGTCCGGTGAAGCTGTAAAGACCAGGTCAATAGCGTAGTCAGTGCAGCTGCCGGAACACACGAACTTGGCGACATATTTTCAATTTGAGTAGTTTGAACACCATTCAGTCAATAAAAGTCGTTATTTTGATATCAGGGGAATCGGAACCACGGGATAATGGAAACTATTCTAGTTTATGTGTATCTAAAGAAGATAGACCCTTTGACGTAGTACAGGAAGACGCGGATATACGCATGCCATCCGCGTCTTCCTGTACTACGTCAAAGGGTCTATCTTCTTTAGATACACTTGTCAGGGGATCGAACTCAATTTATTTATATTTATTTAGGTTACCAAAAGAGTCAACATCAGTACATGTTATTAAAATACAGTAAAATGTACAGTTCTACATTTGTGTTACATATGGCCCGATTTACAGGCAACAACGGTACAGATATAAAATTTAGTAACGATATTCAAAGAAAAATTGTGTGTATTAAAATTTTTTCTTACAAGTGTTGCCTCTTTTAACCTATAACTTGATTATTAGAAAATTTGTTAGAAAGGTTATTTTGTGTTAATAATTGACTGTATTTTAAGAATTATATGAAAACTTTTAAATAAGTCTTTGGGGTAATGAGACTCGAATGGCTCTCATTGCCATATTCCTTTACTAATTTATTTCAGATGCTTCGACAAAACGGGCTAGAATTACGGAGAAGTGTCAGTCGAGTCTGGAATTTTGGAAAACAGAATACGAGTGCTTGAGTGTAATGAACAATTAAGGATAACTCATAATTTTAAAACGGAAAGCAAGTGTGTAGAGCCATGCTTGTTTGAGGGATTTTTGTATAGAAATACTAACATCAGTGTTTGCAAACCTGATATTTTGTTACATAATTTTAATATGATTGCCATTGCACCGGATAACCTCATTACTCCTCATTCTGGTTCTTATTACCCGGTACTCTTGAGCAATGGGAGTCATAGTTACATTTTTTAAACTGATTATAGTTAACTTTATTTACCATGTTTTTAATTTCTATGTTGATAGGAAAAAACTTGGTTGGTTGTAAAATAATAAAAAGTGAAAACTATATTTAAAGACAAATTTATTTAGTTTTATCTTAACTGGCGCCAATTCCTCCGTGTTCCCCTACATATCGACGGAAGAAAGCGGAATTGTCGTCACTTGAAAGATCCAATTGTATACCAGAGCCAAAAAACTATTTCTCAAATTAATAATTTTTTATATATAGTGCTAAACCTAAGCAAAAAACTAAGGTCGTATCAATTTAATCGTAGGAAAGCGAGACCCACACCATTCGAAGTGGTATTTTTTTATACAAGAATATGGTAAAAAGTGATTTAGCCAAAAATGCAAGTTACGACATTTTCGCTTTCTCCCGTCGATATAGACACTTCATTTTTATTATATGTAGAGACATAATTACACGACATTTAGACAGTCTACAAATAATACGTCTAATATTCCTGTACATAAATCAGATATAATTATGGTCATCGTTTCTATAAGCCATGTGAAAATAAATCTTGTACGCCGTAACTAACGGCAACCGAGTGAAAGTACTGGCATTTCAGAAGTTTGTTATAATGACTTGTTTAAACTGTCACTTATTAATGTCCCACGCCCGTGTAACCGCAGATCACGCCGCCGTGGTCTGGTGGTCAACTTCGCTCCCGTACACCAGATTAGGCCTCCCTCGGCAGCGGCTCAAGGCTAGGTCCGTTTCCTCAGCGTGGAGCCTTTGAGTGCGCTGCTCGCGCGATACAGTGACACAAAATCTTACATCACTGCGAATCAAACTGAAATAGTTTAGAAAATTATCCGATACGATATATATATATATAAGAGTTGTTGAGGCATGTATGCCTGGTACACATATATGTTTCAACAACTCATATATGTATGAATAGTTAGTTTAGCTTAGGTTAGCTCAGATAGGTCGTGAATTGCATGTATCAGGCAACAGCCCAAGCCGAGGTGTGCCGTCCACCCTTGAGCTAATTGTGAAATAAAATCGGCTGAGTGCCTTAAGCGCTCGCCTTAGTAGTCCGGTGAAGCTGTTAAGACCTTACTAGGTCAATAGCATAGTCAGTTGGAAAAGAAACAAAAAAACATTAATGTTTGTCAAATTTCTCATAATTGAAGTTAGAAAAATATTAAAAATAAAAGGTCTGGAACATGATCATGCGACATCGCTTAATGAGCCACGTGCGCTCGTTAACGTATCACGTGAATTGCTAGTCGGGTACTGTAGCGAAGTTTTTGTTCAATACGAGACGAAAATAACATTTGAGATATTTATTTTCAAGTAATGGTCAATTAATTAATTACTAATTATTATACTGTTAGTCTAAATATTACAAATAAATATTGGTTATTAATAAATGATTGAGGTAGGAATTTCTGACCGATGGTTTGTTTTTTGACAATCTCCTAGTGGATTATTATTGCAATTGTCGAGTAGCTAACGATATTATAAGTTTCTTGCGATCGTTTCAATATTTTAACAAGATGGTGGCCGTCTTGTTACAACTTTCCAGGGAGTTTCTGTGGCAATTCAGAATCCATGCTCCGTGTTAGCCTTTTCCATTCATTTCACTTGTGCATAATAACCAAACTATATTACGTAAAACACCACCAATATTATAAAATATATAGCCAAATACCACAAGATCATTACATAGTATAAAACAAAGTCCCCTACCGCGTCTGTGTGTTTATGTTCGCGATAAACTCAAAAACTACTGAATGGATTTTCAAGCGGTTTTCACCAGTGGATAAAGTGATCCACGATGAACGTTTTGATATCATCATCATCATCATCATTACCCTTATCCCACTCAAGTAGGGTCGGCACAACATGTTTTCTTTTTCCACTCTCTCCTGTCAAATGTCATTTCAGTATTCACACCTTTTACGCACATATCGTTTTTCACGCAGTCTATCCATACCTTTTTCGGCCTTCCTCTACTCGTATATCCGTCCACAAACATACTCAACACTTTTCTAGTTACATGGTCTTCATCTCTCCTCATGACATGCCCATACCATGCTAACCTATTACTCCTCAACTTCTCTGTCACTGGTGCTATTTTCAAACTTCCTCTGATATACTCAAATAATAATTTGTTAAGATTTTTTTTTATAATCAGGGCGGGACAACGTCTGCCGGGCCCGCTAGTTATAAATAAAATATAAAGGCCACTACATGAAATTCCAAGATCCCTACAAAAACTCTGATGTTATTTATTTTTAATAATTCATTTAAGAATCTAGTAATTGTCGAGGTGGAAAATTTGCGCCTGTTGTGATACATTACCCAGTCCTTTTTTTACATCTGCATACTTAAAGGATATAATTTATTAATATACTTATAAATGTTCTGTGTAGCTCGATTTGTGGTGTGAGATGTTTTCACTACGGAATTAAACTCGCTATACATCTACTTTTGTCACAAAGCAGAAGTGTTTGTCATATGTTGCGGTCCGTCAGGTTTAATTAGAAACAGACACAGGCACATGGGACTTTGCAAGTCGGTCCTCGGGATTGTAGCTTTTCTATCGTGGCTTTATTAGGTTTCAGTGCACGCTTAATAAGTATATAATACATAGAAATTATGAAATTAGATTTTTTTGTTCTAGTGTTTTATGAATATGAATGTAAGTAAGAATTATTGTAAGTTAAAGATGATTAATTATGTCAGCAATAGTTATCTATTATTTAGAATATCATCATCTATATATTAATACGTGAAGCATAAACTTTGTATCCCTTTTTAACGGAATTGGGCGAACGGATTAACGTGAAATTTGGCATAGTTAAAGTTTATATGGAGAAGTGCAGAAACCTATTTATTTTTATATAAAATGCATTAGAAGTACATTAAATTAATTAAAATATGCATTACTCACATTAATGCTTCAATTTTACACAACATATACACACATGTAAATCAAAAAGACATTTTGACACCTTTCAATAAAGGACTTCAAAAAAGGTTGTGAAGGAGGTTGCTATGCTCGACTGTATGTATTATTTTACTCTTACGTTCCAATTACCCTTTTTCAATCTACATTCAACAATGATATTATAACATACAACTATTATTATAATATTTATCCCTTTAAAAAATCAATGAACTATGGTCGAATGTCGACCATTGGACGCCCACTAGTAATTAATAAAGTATCATTAAATATAATTAAGCATGGCTCATTCCAGTAAATTCATAAATAAGTTTTTTTTATATACACTTTTGTGTTTCACCTTAGATTATAGGTACGTAAACATACAATATTAAATCTTTATGATAAATTTCATTTTGATCAATCAGTCCAGAGGCTTCGTTGGAGAAATCAGACGAAGATACTGTCGCATTTATAATATTATCTATGAATTGAATACTACTTATTTACTTGGGGTTCGTAATGCAGCGATATTATTTATATAGTTGAACCACGGTGCAGTGTTCGATTCTCATACAAGAAAGTCCGTTTAAATAATTATTTTAATTGTCTATAAATGTCTCGTCTTAGTTATGCCTAATTAAACGGCCATGTTTAACATTACTCCTTAAAAACATTATTAGAAATTCCCTTCCTACTAATCTATTCCGATTTTAATTTTCTTGAAGAAAATACGCTAAGTTCGTATATTGGTGAAACCATAATTGATTACTTCGAACAAGAATTGTCATATAATTAGCACAGTATTGTGTGGGCAGCCCGTAGTCCCGGAGTGACGTTTTTACCCCCTATCACGTTATGAATGAGAGGTTGCTGTTGCTATCAACAGAGGGGGGAACGGGCGAAGAGTGGGGAGAGAGCACGCTGCGCTACCATTCGCCGGCCGCACTTTGCCGCGAGTTCGTGTGTGTTTGATGCTGATCGTACGCTAAAACATTCCTCGCGTGCAGTGAAACTTTGTAAAAGAATATTTTATTGCGAAAAACAAATGAGGTTCGATAGTGAAACGTAAACTTGTGATAATGCACGGTGTTCTGTGAGTTCGAGTTCGTCTGGCGCAAAGTTCAGACAGTTTACATAGCGAGTTCCGCCCGCTCGGCGAAAGGACTGAACGGTAGTGACATTTGTGTTCTGTGCGGAGTTTTTCTCGAGGGATTTTGTGTTTTCGCATCGGAGGCCGTAGTGCGACACCGGCCCCGACATGGAGGGCTACTTCGACATCTCCAACGACCTGAATGACGTCTGGGAGGCGGACATCGACCCGGTAAGTCGACCTTGCTTCGTATCTGTTATCACTTGGAGGTGAAGATGTGATTAATGGAATGTTTATTGAAACAAACGTCATGTTACATTACATTCATGGTGTTATGATGTTCAATAAGTTCTAGATGATTCTAGAACTTCTATGATTATTGTACAAATAAATTAAAAAGACATGTGAGCGGATAAGAATTCAATGTTGATAACTTTTGATAGCAACCGTTACTTAAAGACGGGTATTGTTTTGAAAATGGCTTATAAATTTTCATATGATAAACAACAACTCACGAAACTTTTTTATAATAGAATAACTGAACAATTAAGCGTTACTCATTACTGACTATATCATTATTTTTCATATGTTATAGTTGTTGATGATTCTACGCAAATTTTCTAGTGATATTATTGATATACCGCGGCGACGGGGATTTCCGTTTGTTTATCTAAAGTTAATGATTGTGTTATTTCCTTGGGAATTAACACTGATAAAAGTAAGCGTACCAATGTAAATATAGCATCAAATAAAATGCTAGGAAAAACACTCAATATAAATTGTATAATAATTCGCTACTTATTTAAGAAATAGAACACACATTTTGAGGTATTTACGTGATGTCAGTAATTGAATTAAACGCATATTATATCTATGCTTTAATCATAGAATTACTGATGGTTATCAGTAAACATGCAAGTATTCAGTAATATCAATGATTAAGCCAGTGATGTCTATTTGCGGTGCTTATCAGTTATGTAGCAATAACAAATACTTTTACGATCTTTAGGATTCCCTCATACTTGCGTGTCTTCATATAAATAGGCCTGATGTAAATATACCACCTACGTATTTTATATCTCACGTGTTTAGTTTTCGGCATGTTAATCAATCTGTATTTACATATTTAAGACTCTGGATTTCTTTCTTAAAATTTCAGTAGGAATTCGTTAACCTCAAGGTTTATTCTACACTGGACGAATAAAATATAGTTTTGTATACTTGTATTTAAAAACAAAACTTAAATTAAGGAGTTAATTTAAATTATGACATGATTAATTACAAGTCAATTCAGTTTTTATATTACAGGCGAAAATTATTAAAATTTAATGGAAAATATAACACTATTTGTTGCTTATTAGTTATGAAAATTGACATTTCGTTGTTTGTGCTGTTTGCACAAAATCGTAATTACTGCTAGCTTCACATCAAGCTAGCACGAAAACAAGGTAAATGACTAAATATCGAATCAACTAATAGACGAAAATTTGATGCTAATTTGTTTCTGCAAGTAAGCAGTTACGATCATTAAAAATAGTCGGTTAAAAGCAAATCGGAATACGAAATCATATGAAAATTTTGTGTGGTCTATATTACAGTACCCATGTTATTTTCTGTGTCCTCCATAACCTGATCTATTATATTATTTTAAATATTTTTTTAAATATTAACCTCCATAATATTTTACTCTTTAAAGGTTTAAATACTCTGTTTAGTTTATTGCCAAGCTTAAATAAATAGCTACGATAAACGTTAGTTAGTTATTTACAGATACCTAATATAGAAATAACAACTGCGTAGTATAGAATGAAAACCGTTAAAATAGGGAGGTGGTAAAACAGTGAAAAGATGGCAACACAGAAATGTTTTATTCATTTTGTGGATTTCGATTAGCTTAAATTCATCTAAATATAAAAATAATTTTATCATCATCATAGATTCTTACCCTTATCCCATTTAACTACGGTCGGGACATGTTTTCTTTTTCCACTCTCTCCTATCAAATGTCATCTCAGTATTCACACCTTTTATACATATCATTTGTCACACAGTCCATCCATACCTTTTACGGTCTCCCATACAATTATATCCGGCCACCTTCATACTTAAAACTTTTCTAGCTACAAGGCTTCATCTCTCATCATGACATGCCCATACCATGCTAACCTATTACTCTGTCACTGGTGCTATTTTCAAACTTCCTCTGATATACTCATTCTTAATTTTATCCATTCTAGTTACACCACAAAACTTTTTAATGTGAAAAGTATATATTTACCATAATTATCTATGAAAATAATAAGATTATTTTGAAATTATCAAATTATAGGTCAACCCTTCTTCGATTCTTTTGATTTTATACGACTCCACTATAGTCTAACGTGCAGTACGGTTGAGATGTTTGCAGATAAATATAATATACTAGCTGTGCTCGCTACTCCGTCCGCGTGGAACCTAATGTAAATAAATCATCTGCATATATTAAGTCCATCTACTTATCTACTTTTCTTTCGTATTTAAGTAGCATCGTCATTAAAATTAGAATAACTTTTGAGAGAGTGAACCCATTTTAATGAAACCAAGACTAAATGTTACTAGACGATATGCTTTATGATTTTGGTGTACTTTAGCAGTGATGCGTGTTCATACAAACAAACAGACAGACAAACATTTGTAAAAATGATTGAAATGTATTTTATTGCGTAAGTAAGCCACCTGCAACATTTTTTTTCACAAAAATCTTCACAGTACAAACTTGTTAGACTTACATTCTTGTTACATGTATAGATAATATTAAATTATACTTTTATGAACGGAATGGGAGATCCTTTTTAGATATAAATATTAACGGATGTCAAACTTGTATTAAATGTGGTAAAAACAGCCCGTATACATATATAACTGGGTATGTAGCTACCTCTATGCTAATCAAAGGTAAACAATTTTTTGTTACACTGCAAAATGGTTGGTCTAAAAAAAATGCACTATTCGCACGTTGTTAAATAGATTCGTACTTACTAACTATAATAAATATAACCTGCATGGTAGTCAAAGTTGGCACAGCTGTATAGGTGTTTTATTATGGACGTATCTGTGTTATGCATCGTTATATAACCTGCCGATAGGTGGCGTTGTGCTATATTTTATAGTTGTTCAGATTTATATTGTAATTTATCGCGGATGGCGGTCGGGTACTATCGGGTAGACATAAAAAAGGGATAGTTTTTATATTATTGATTTTAAATTAGATTATGATTTTAAGTTTTGAATATTTTGAGATTTTGCCAAAGTCAACCTCATTGGTTTTAAATTTATGACTCTATACACTTCTCCCAAATCTAATGTGAAAAATACTGAGCATTAATTAGTAAATAATAAAATCAAAAATAACAAGAAAACCGACTCATAAGGTCCGGTTTTAACAGAATTTTGTCCGAAATTAAAGATATTAATAGTGTGTAGAATAAATACTTATTAATTGCTTATAAGTAAGTTTCCATTTCAAATCAAAAACGTAATACGTGCTAAAATAGATAAATTAATTCTAAACCAGTTTATATAACTGATAGTTACGATATTTTAATCTACAAGTTGAAATCATTTCCGTAATTTCCTATATCCTAATAGTGACAAAGATAAACTTTCACTAGAAACAACTAATAGAGTATATATATACAACCAGTTGACAATTGTCAGCTGAAAGTGGAATAAAAATTTTCTTTTCCACTTCTAACATACACGGGCATAAACGAATTAAAATAATATGTAATTTTGAATTATATTTCAATAATTCAGATATATTTTGGCAACTGAAAGTAGATTAAAATTATTCTTTACCATTTCTAACCAAAAACAAGGGCAAAAGTGAATTAAGTCGATATCTAATTTGAATTTTATTCCAATAATTCAGATATAAATCTCTGATTAATATGTACGAGTTTTTTTAATGACTCCATGCGTTTGACGTTTATGTTCTCATGTTCCATGGACCATAAATGAGTGAGAAAAATGATATATGCTATCGGATTGATTAATCTATTACTTCGGAAAACGCTTCCACTTAGCTCTTCTCTTCTTCTGTACTAGAAATTTCATTTGCCATACGTAACATTTCAATACAATAATCTTATTATATATGATAGATAGTTGGTTTAATTTGATTAGATCTATCATCATAGATGGTTTAATTTGATTAGATCTATAGTGTTTTTTTTTAATAATCAAATTCGTTTTATATGATTGTTGATTGTTATTTTAAATAACATAAGTTAATATAACAAACTTGATATTTGAGTACTAAATAAAATGTGAAAGTTTAAAATTATCAAGGCCGCTTGCATCTATGATTAAGAGTTCCGATTTTCGTGACTAGAACTACGTAAGTCCTTGATATACATCTTATTCCCGCTGGAGGTAACTCGATTCGTTCCAATCCTCTTACAAATGGCTATTAAAATGCAACTGGGTCGCGACTACAATACAATTGTTGAACATCCAACATGTAGAATCATTTAAGTAGTCACATCAGTCGTTGGCGCCGTAATATCACTAAGGAGAAATAACGCGAAAAGGATTAGGTAAAACTACCAAGATCTATTACCTGCAACTTGTTTTCTCAACTATGCGATGACGTCACGGTCGGGTGTTCAATGGGTGATAATCCGACCGAGTTGCGTTGATGATTTGCATACGGCGATTTGCTACGTGCGTGCGAACATTCGAGTTTGGTCAGATATGCCGGGCGCACATTTCTTATGGCAGCGGCGTACGGTACAACTTGGTGCGACGACCTGGTGCGTTGAACTGAGAGCTTCGGAGTCCGTGGCGGTTTTTTTGTGCAATATTTTTTTATTTCATTATTACCTAATCTAATCAAATTACCTTTTAAATGGATTCTTAAACATATTAAATAAAAGTTTTGAACAAAAAATACAGTACACAAGATATTTATTCTTATTGCCACTTTTTTTAAATTATTAACCTCATTACAAAGTTACTGCTTGATCTAGCAGTAAGATTTTAACTGAAAAACATTCGACATGAAATGTTTCGATGTATGTCACATATATCAACTGTCACAACAAAATAATAGGTATATTTTACAGTATGAATTGTCATTCAAGTTTCAGATCAACATGTCGTCGAACAATGGGAGTGAGGTTCGGCAAACTGTATGCGAAACAGCTGTAAACATATATGCCAATGTTGTGTCAGTGAGAACATGCAGTAATATAATCCATAAATTTGATTCTCGTTTGAACCATTCAAATTTAGAGTTAATTTGACTTTGCCAAGGTTTGACAAAGTTGTACCAACTTTTCATTATAGAAAGCCCAATGTTCCAACGTTGTATACAAAAAAGATTTTTAAATGTACTAATGAATGCGTAATGAACACGGAAAGTTCTAGATTGAAGTTGATAAATGTAACAGAATCGCAATACGCGTGTGTAGATTTTTGTTGTATTCACTTCCGAGCACGTGTCGTATATGTATCGACGTTTATTTAAATAGGAAAGTAGCTGTGTCTATGTATTTCCCTTCCCAAAAAAAGTTACCGTTCATCCGGTGTCCGGTATAAATGCGTCACTCGCGTTGCTAGGGCTGTCAAATAAGAAAAGAACGAATGAATGAACAATGAACGAATTGTAAATAATACTAATCTTACTAATATTATAAAGCTGAAGAGTTTGTTTGCTTGTACACGCTAATCTCAGGAACTACTGGTCCGATTTGAAAAAATCTTTCAGTGTTAGATAGCTTATTTATCGAGGAAGGCTGATGATGACAGGGAAGACGAGAAATAAGATCGGAGCACCAATGAAGAATGTTTCAAAATCGGGGTATTTTTTCCTTTTGAGAGCTTGCGCTGTGTGTTAGCATTATCCCAAAGTAAATATTCCACACAGACGAAGTCGTTGGCAGAAGCTACTATAAGATATATCTGTTGTTTAACACGCAACATTCGAATGTTATCTGTGGTTCATAAACTACGTCATCGTTGTGACATTCACCATAAATGTTCTTTCATTAAAAAAATGCTATTTCATTTTACTATATATCGCTACTAGCTGGTGCTATATTTTATTATTGTTTGAGTTAATTTTAATACATATGCGAATATGACTAGCGTTGTTTTTCTGACATTCGAATGTCTCTTGTCTCGCAAGGAGTGCCAGTTAATATAAATTTCACAGCTTGCACAGGTGTATGTATATAACAGAATAGAATGTGAATTTTATTTATTACGACGTTTACAGCAATATATTTATTGGGTTTATTTTGTTGTCATTGCTAGAATTTAAGAAACAGGTGAAAATACAATTTATACTTTGAGGCTTCAAAAATAAAGCTTAGTGTTGTTAGTTAAGGTGAATAAGAGATATTTTAGTGTTTTGACAAAGTCTAGCATCTTGTAATTTTCGACATTGACATGAATTACTAATGTAAAATGCGAAGAATCTAACGGATCTTGAAACAATTTATCTTTATATAAAAATTTCTTCTGTACGTGTGTATGTCACTGAACTCCTCCTAAACGGCTGGGCGGATTTTGATGAAATTTTGTGTGCGTGTTCCAGTGGATCTGAGAATAGTTAAGATTCACATTTGGAACCGGTAGGTGGCACTGTGGTTGAATTTTAGATTTTTTTTAGTATAAAGGCAAGATAACGTCCGCCCGGCCCGCTGGTCTATTATAAAATGTAAAGAAGTCTTAATGTTTTAAAGAATCAAACATACTTTACAACAATATATAATCGTTACATAACGTAAATTTTATATAGGCATATTATACGGCATATTATATAGGACAGTGATTATGTATATCAGCAACTTACTACTATACTTTTAACCTATATTATGAGCATGTAATTGCAATTCTGTGATTGTTAGCGTGATGAGAGATTCTTCATTTTTTTTACTTTCTTTCATTACTGTTAAGCAAAATGTGATCAGCTTCGCCGATTACCAGGCACGTAGTAAATATGTTATTAATAAGTTACCATAGAAATATAATGAAAAAAGTTATGTTAACGTATTAGGAGTATATATTTAAAGAAATATAGATGTATTTCGAAACTAATAGACTCTATTAGTAATGTCGTTTATTAAATAGAAGTCTAAAGCCGTTTTCTTTTAGAATTTAGGCCTTTAATACCACGAGTAAAGTTGGCCTACTTTTTTCACAGAACTTATTTAAAATATCTAGCAACCAAGCTGTGTACAGAAAGAGAATCTGCATTGTGGAGTTCTTACAACGTATTATATTATATTAAATAGCCTGATCCCAAGGATTGAGACCAAGGCGTCAACAAAACTATTCTTCTTCAATTCGTTCCGGACTTATTCATTCATTCACTCATTTCGGGGGTATTTATTCAAGCCTTTTTGCACAATTAGGCGAAGTACGTTATTTATGGTATAGAATAATTAAGATCCATGTGCTAAACGTTAAGGGCGAGAGTGCAAGGTGTCTCATATCTATATACGTTACGAGGCCGTTTGGAAAATTGCATAGATTATATTAACACGTTGACCTACATATTGTTGATTTTATACCAGTCTTATCACATTCATAATTATCGTTCTGTATTGATGTATGGCAACACTACAACCGCGAGTGAATTAACCCGTATCTTAGTCAATTACATAGTAATTAGGACATATTTGTCAGATGATACTGTGTGTTATCTATATCTGTATATATAAAAATCCGGTGCGCGTCTGTTGGTAATTCCTCTCTCCCTAATTGATCGATTTTTATGTTTTTGTAGTTATGGGGTCATCTGGACGGTTCTTATCTATAGTTAGACCCGGTAGATAGCGTTGTTCTCGAGATCCAGAATGCGTTTTTTAAAATATCCGAGTACATTTCGTTTTCTCATATACGAAAATAAATTTTCAGGTCCCTAGCATGTATCGGAAACTCCAAGTTAACATACTTTAGAGATTTTTTTATAGAGACGATTTAGACGTTAGGCTATTGTCATTTTTAGATTTTTATGTTGCACTAGCTGATACCCGCGAATTAATTGTCCTGCGTATGTGCACCACATCGCTTGCTCCAGTTCCATAGGGCAAGAAAATACATATCTCTGAACGCGTAGTACAACATTTCTCTTTGATAAAGGAATAAAATAATTGTGTATATGTTTTAACCTTAATACAATGATATTATAACTAAAGATCTGTAGATACATCATAAGAGCTTCGATAGCTCCTTGTTAAAACTTGGACAGCTAGATTATTTTTGACTTCCGCCCCTTCAATCCGCCCGTATCTAAGCAACATATAACTATTTCTTTTACACCACCGATATTGCCCTCTTACTCCCACATTTTGTCTAATATAGTGTGGCGTTACAATTTTACTTAACGTATGTGTGCGTTATCGTGCCATTTCTTTAGCAAAATATCATGTAGGTAATGTATCTTTTTTATGTTTATTATTTTATGTGACGAGTTAATTCGATGTCAAATATCAAAGACTTTACTTTGATATTCGATTAATATTCGACCAAAAAAAAACATTTTTCTAAATTAAAATGTAAATAAGATCATTCTATGAGCTATAAAATATATGTAGATCATAATGATATCGAATTCTAATCAAATATGAATGTTTTAATAATTTTAAAACAATTTTATAATATTCCTGTAGAGATAGATAGATTACATAGTATTGTCGTATCATATAAAATGTTATGTGTGTGCGTATACATTAGTATTAAGTGACCGAACCTGTTCAGCGTACCAATGACGACTCAGACCCCGGAAAGGAAATTGAATTGCTATTATAACGCGACGTCGATAGTGCTGTAACGGGTGTCCTTAGGGTTGCGACAAATTGAATCATCAATAGTTAATTCTTTTAATTTAAATAACAATCTTGATACAAGCGATATCTGCAATTAGTGTGTTCGAACACCGTGTCAATCGATTTAGATTCGAATATTTGCAAATGAGACACAGTTTTCGATGAAGTTTCAAAATCATGAAACTATAGCACAGTGGTAGGGTTTTCCTAAGCCCCCCTTTTTTTATTGTAGCACGGCAAAATGACTGCACTGTGCCTGATGGTAAGCACAGTACAATCCAAACACAATGGCGACCACCGAGAGAGAATCTATCCATCGCTGGTCGCCGCTGTCATGCCGGCCTGCGAAAAACTGGATATGCACAGGCTGATCCCGAAACGCGACCCGCAGAAGCGAATCACTATGACGGGCTTTTTCACCATATACATGGTGGTTGCGACCCAGTCGGGCTGTAAAATCCTACCACCCCGCTTTCGCCATTGCCTCGTACGTTTTTCAGCAGGGTGCACCACGTGCAGGTGAGGTTGGCTTGGGTGTCTCAAGTCTTATGATGTTATTCGACACCCCTTACACCCCAAAACCCAAAACCCGCCTGAATAATTACCTCCATCAAGTTGTAAATTTATCTTCAAACACCTACGTGTATAGTTGTCTTCTGGGAGCTGCACTTGAGATTTACTCTCTGGTTTTAGCGTGTTTACCTCGGGTATGATCGTTTGTTTGTCATGTTTTCGCGCCTTAACTAATTAATCGATAATCATAAAATTGTCCTTACACGTTGTCCGGAGTACTGAAAAATATGATCATTAATCCAGAAAAAGTACTATTCCCGAGGAATAAGTCAAATCGACATTAACGCAAACGAAGCCGCGGGTAAACCTAGTAAAGTATTAAAAAAAATTGTTTAAGATGTTTAATGGTTTTTTATTTTTAAGATATAGAATCGATTATATTTGAAATCTTTGGAAATATTTTTATCTGGTTAATTGGTCAATCAACTTTCTTTTGTTAATATTGGGACCAATGGATTTGTATGAAATTTTCTCGTTTTTGCTTGTCTTCGCAAATGCTTGAGTTGGGCACGAACGAAACATTTCTTCAAAATGACAATTTAATTAAGTTTATTGCATAAATTCCTGTATAATATATCACGTATATAATTGTAATGTTAAGGTATTCTAAATTTTTATAGTCTCGAAAACTATACATGAAAAATAATAGCTTCTGATGCTTGTTTGTGCGAAACGATAGACTTTGCGTAAACGTAAAGAAATAAATATGTAGATATAGACGTCGTGTTATTACTAACGCTATATTGTATATCACATTGGAAAACAACATATTTGCACAAGTGTCTACCTTGACATTGTGGCAGTATGTTTGCGCATTCTAAAACTAACGTCAGCCCTGTGAGAAAAATACTATGGCTCCTTCAACTAATGTCAGTTTTATTCCATCACTATGTTTTAGTAATTTACCCCTTCCTTTGGTTACTATTGAAGCGTGATGGCTTAGTCGGTAGCGTGTTCGGACACCGAACCGAAATCGACCAACTGATGATCTTCAAACGAGACGTGAAAAGGCACATGTGCAGGTTGTTATTTAACACCGACAGTCGCCGTTATTTATGGACTGTACTGTACTTTCCAGGTACCGTGCAGTCATATTGCCGAACAAGTTTTAAAAAAAATCAGAGCTTTTGGTGAAGACAAACATTATGAACAGCATGGTGGCAGGGCTTCTTTTAAGCCAGCCTGGCTAGCGACTATACTGAAGTTGGAAATCTGTCGCCAAGCACATATTAGTCCCTGCAGTTACAGCTAAGAGCCAGTCCCCTCTAGATTTCGCGTATTTACTATCTTAGGTCACATCGTACTTAAAAAAACGTGTGTGTGTACTTATGTCCACGCGTTACACGTTATACTTCTTTGGCGTAACAAGACAAAAATCTTTTCAATTATTTTATATTTCGCCTTATTCTACGTTTGTTGAAAGAACGACACTAACAATATAAAAAATATATTTGATACATTGAAAGTTTTAATACAAAGAAACAAAATGTTGACTATAGCTAACTTCAGGGTGTCGGTTTTTCGTTACGGTGTGTGCGAGCATCATAAAAATTTACTCTTATCATTTTTCCCTAACGCGCCAAAAGAAGTATAACTTTAAAAATCTATGTTACCATCTTTAATCATGTGCTGTGGTTGTGGTGTCTCATCTCAAGTTCAGTTACAAATCTTGATAAATTAGTCTTGGCCATTTATATATGGAACAATTCTAAATTATCTATCATTTCTGCTTACCCTTAGGGTAGAAGAATCTTTCCATCAGTTCCAATTAAAACGATAATTATAATCTTCCTAGACTAAACTAAATTTATATAGGATATAAAATCACAAAAATAACTACTTAATAAAACACGCGTTTATTTTATTTAATTTCATAGAATTACCCTAACTCTTTCATGGAAAGATGCTTCCAGTTTCTATAAGGCATTGATTTCATTTACGCGTAATTAGTATTGACCTCTATTTTCCAGTAGTTTCGCTTTTTAGTATTCGTTAACGGATCTCGCGTCAACGAGCGGAATGCTTAATTTTTTTGATAATATATTTTTTATTATATCCTTTGGTATATTCTACACAAATTTGTTTTAAACTATTGATTATTTATGGTAACAGTATCAAGATTTATGTATTATATCTATCCGTATGATATGAACTTCGGAATATCAAAGAAAAATGTTTAAAATCACTGATAATAATACAGGTGTACAATATTTTACTTAAGTTAATTTATATTTTATAGTACGTAATGTTCAGAAAATAAGTTTATAAAAATTACAATACTATATCTTATTATAAAACACTATTGACTTCAAAACATCTGCGGTCTATATTGTGGTAAAACTAATAAAAAGTAAAACTAATAAATTGCAATGAAGTTAAAGGGCATGGTTCACTAAGTCAAGTTCAATATAATTGTATAGAAAAAACTCTATATCATCGGATTCTTAGGGAAGCTACTGGTAGAAACTACTTTAAATACAAATTTTAGGATTTTGATCTGGTATTCGAGTTTACAAGACCCTTGCATAAATTAATCTAGTGAGTTATTAGTATAGAGTTGCTTATGTATATTGACAATTTGTAATTCTTTTTATTATATTTTTTTTATCCTGTACGTTATGCTGTCCTTCTTTGAATGTAATGTTTTTCTTGAATTGTCTTTAATACAGTGACAAATGGCGCTATTAATAAATCAACGAATGACTTAATGAGGAAAATAACTATACATAAAGTAAATTTTGCCCATAACACTTATCCTCGAATTAAAAAAACTATTAGTGAAGAAATAACTTTTAGTGGCAAAGAGCTATCGAATGAAACACGTGTCTTGGTTAACGTAATGTTGCGGATGCGGAAGCCCTCACACCAAACAGTTAGAAACTTGCGAAGGGCAGCATCCAATAACTGTACATCTAATGCCCAGGATAAAGAGTAGTTAAGTGTATACGAAGAGGTCAACAGTAATAAATATCATAATATTAACCAGACGATTCTTATAAGCCATATATGGATCAGCTGACTCGTCCACGCGTTGCTGTGGCGCAGTTATTGCATGTTTAATTAAAATTTCGATAAACTATTTCCAAAATTAAAACGTGACGTCATCTATGAAATATCTATAACAGTCGGCTCTACGGTTGTCTGTCAAAAAGCTAATTTAAAACGCCATCTGGTCGAGACTGATGAAACTTACAATTAATAACAATAATCAACATTGACAATCATTTAATTTGTAATTAAAAAATATTTCGGTCATTAATCGAAATATAAATTATCAAATCTCTCAAGTTAGACCAAATTATACATAAATGCCGACTTTCACGAAGATCGGTTGAATAGTTTCGTAGTTCATCATGGACAAAAATCATGACATTGTTTTTATATATTTAAGAAGATTGAGTAGAAGGATTACACAAATATATCATAATTGCAGACCTTAACAAAAGTGCAATTTATATCTTTATTATTAATAAAAAAATAAAGATTTACGTTTTACACGAAAGAGTTGGCGTGTGAAAGGTAGGTTCCCTCGTTTGCATTCCTCTCACCGCGGTACTGGCACTGTGCGACTACGTTCGCGCAGCGCGACGCGATGAATTTAGAGAGTGGACGCGACATGGCGGCGCGACGCAGCGCGAGACGGCCTGAAACAATTGTCATTCCCTATTAGCACTGTCTAGCGGCACATTTACTGCTCCGGTTACACGCAGACGACCTAAAACATACATTCCCAAAGTCTATATGGACCCTTGGGGGTCGATTTCGAAATTCAATGGAGGCCAGCGAAAATAAAATCTGGGGGTCGACGAGTTGCAAAAGGGAGTCGTTCCAATTAAGCAATTCGTGATGACAATTTTAACTTTCTATAAAAAGAATAATAAAATATGACAGTACGTTTCTATTTAAAAAAATTGGTTCTCTGTAAAGTCGGTTTACGGAGGATAATTTTATGTGATAACGTCAAAAGAGAACATTGATTAAAAATTGCATACTTTTATGAAGTGAATTGAATTATTATCACAAAATTGATTAAAAATTGACCAAACAGTTCACATGTAGGTTGTGTGCTGCCGCTGTTTCTCTTCTACTCGGACGCATCGGCTGATGATAGATAGATGTGCTACGTGCCGAACGCTTAGGCTGATTACACCTCTCTATCGCTTGTTTCGCACTCTCGCTTGTACGCTCGGCTCAGGCGGAACGTGACAATGAGTAATAATGCTTTATCGCGCGTGGAGTCGGCGTTTGTCAATTTATAAGACGTTATCAGATCAATAATATTTCTTTACAATGGACATATAGGTCAGTATTTCTAAAAGATAAATGTTCATGGAATTTGATGATGATATGAAACTAGATACAGATAATTTCACGATCACATACATCCGTAAAACAGGAGAACATTCCTGATCGATTATGCTATGACCTTATAAAATATTTTATAAGTACTTTTGTTGAATTTAATTTGAATTAAAGCATTGATTACGAGTTCCATAGTAGAAAATGTATTAATTAATAATAAATACCTAAGTACATGTTAGATTTCATTTAACAAGCTTTGAGATTGAATTAAAAGCTATTCAAAAAATAGGGGTAGATAACTGCAGTACAGTAAAAATTGGTAAGGGGTCTACAAGATAAAAAAGTTTGAGGACCATCAACCTGAACGTACCTACGTCCTTATCTAGCTAGTTATATAGGTCTTTGTTGTCATTGATCCAGTAGTAACTATATAAATGTAAATTGATTATTATTTGTTTCACAGTATAAAAAGTGCATTGGAATATTTCTTATATAGAGTATATATAATGATTGTTTATATACAGCGCAAAAATTGTACCTTTATTAATTTAAATATTTGATTAGTAGTTGGTATCAGTGACTTCGTTGTTGTCTGTTTGTCATTATTACGTAACAATAAATTAAATTTGATAATAATTGCTTAACACTTATGAAGATATAGTTTTTTGATATGTAACATTCATTATACTCCGAAAAGTCACCTATCTACCAATAGAAAAGGCATAAAAATTTGTTGACCCGTTTCGAAGTTTAGCCCAGACAAGACATTTAAGTTTTATTTATACATGGGCTTAAATAAAGGGAACTAATATACGTGCTAAATCTATACTAATATTATAAAGAGGTAAAGTTTGTGAGTTTGTGACGTTGTGACGTTGTAAGGGGTAATCTCAGGAACTACTGGTCCGAATTGGAAAATTCTTTCAGTGTTATATAGCTCATTTATCAGGGAAGGTTATAGGCTATATATCATCACGCTAAGACCCATAGGAGCGGAGCAGCAATGAAGAATGTTGCAAAATCGGGGTATTTTTTCTTTTTCAGAGCTTCCGCTGCGTTTTAGCGCAAAATAGGATTTGAAACGATCTAATTATCAGCCTTATGGTGAATGCTGTTTATACCCGTACATATAATGAGGAAGTTAATTTTAACACCTCATTCCGAGGTTCGAATCAAAATAATTGAGAGGTTAGCCGCAAATCTGAGTTTACACGATTAAACTCAAATTGGCATTACACTTCACTTAAAATCATTTCAAATGCTTAAAATTAAATTATAAAATCTCTATTATTACGCGCAATATCGGATAACAAATAATGGGTAGTTATAAATAGGTCCTCGAAGAAAAGTAAGTCTATTTAGACAACGTTTCGTAATAATCCTACTTAATATCCGTGTAAAAATAATTTTAAGAAATTTTGTAAGCAATGTATAGTTTTGTTTTCAATTTTTTAACGATTTTTCCCCTGTACATTATCGTTAAGACTACTTAAGATAATAATAGTACAATACAATTTTGATAAGTTATCTACACTTGGTGGGGTTAAATAGATCTTATTCCTTTGACTGTAGTATTACAACTATGTTATAGACGTGCATTCGTATCATATTTTAAAATTATCAAAAAATTCTGGTGGACTGGACTGTTTTCTTAATTTTAAGCTTTTACTAAACATATTACTCAAGATTTATCTAAGATCACTGTTTTTAATTGTATAATGCGTCAGTGGCTTAATGAATACATGTAATTTTTTTTTTTTTATGTCATAGGTGGCAAACGAACAGCTGGGTCACCTGCTGTTCAGTGATCACCACCGTCCATGGACACTAACAACACCAGAGGAGTCGCAAGTGCGTTGCCATCTTTTGTAGGGAAGGGTTAGGGGAGGGAAAGGGAGAGGAAAGAGGAGAGGGGAAGGGAGGTGGGTCTCCGGCGCTCTCACTGACCGAACGAAACGCAACAATGCAAGCACTGTTACTTCACGTCGGTTTTCTATGAGAGGGTGGTACTACCTCGGGCGAGCCGACCCATTCATGCTGAAACCAATAATAGTTTCAGCGTGGCTCTACCACCTAAAAATTTTTACATGTTTTCATTATAAATTAAGATACATTTAGAAAAACACAAGCCCTTTAATGAGATATCTAAAACGGTAAAGTTTACAGTTAAGTAAAACATTACAGCTAGATTTATAAAGTTAAATCGAATATAACAATAGTATAATCGATATACTAAAATTTACGAGACGATTATATCGATTCCGCAAATACTATATATTTTAAAACGTGTAAAACGTGTAAAACTATATAACTGATAATTAATTTCAATTTTGATTACATTTAAATCACATTAAGTTCTACCCGCAACCCGTACAAAATAGCGATGAGGTATCATCTATCTATATCAAATATCTAAAGACAAAAGCACATAAAGACTAAATTATCATTTTTAGGTTATAATATTATATCCTTCACATAATAAAATATTGCTATGTTCGATTGTAATACATTTAATTTCAGTATTATATGTGTTCTGACCAATTTAATAGTCATATTAAAAAGTACTCAAAATCGTGTCAAGTGAATCAATATTTATCGATATTTTCGCAGCTATATATTTTTTAATTTACATTCGTATTTACTGTTCGTTTGTAAGTAACGTAATGACCTCCTTTGTAGTTTATTATTATTATTTATTGATTCATGGTTACAAACAAAATCAAACATCTATGAATCAAGTATACACAAGTAATTAATAATATTCTCAAGATTTTATGATATATTTTAATACAGAAGCAAATGAAGTATCGTCTATATTATTTATAAGTCCGTTATCGCAAGGGACGTATTTTGACCCTTATCATTGGGAGGAACGTTGATTTGTAGTGATCACCGCCTACAACGCGCATCTGTTCTGTGTTAACATTGTGGGTATCTAAACTTAATAATTTGTGGGTTAATCATAAAATTCGACGTGCCAATATAAGGTAGTTATTTATCTAGTAATAGTCTCGGATTACAAATCATTACATAGTACAAAACTAAAGTCCTCTGCCGCGTCTGTCTGTGTGTCTATTCGTGATAAACTCAATAACTACTGAACGGTTGTTCATGCGGTTTTCACCAGTAGATACAGTGATTCATGAGGAAGGTTTAGCTATATAAGTCGTCAAGATTTTTATTATCAGGGTGGGATCCGCCGGGCCCGCTAGTAATTGATAAAAAAAGATAATAAGATGTTTGAAGACTAATTTTCAATTGTGTATAAATCGATTTATCTAATTAATCTTAAAAATATTCATCTATGTTATTAAGTATTTCTAACATTTGTAGTTTGAATAATCATTTGGATGATAATTAATTGTTATTTAAAATATAGTCATACAGTTAACTTTAAAACTTTAGATATTTGAGAATTTGAAAAATAATAAAAAAATGTGCGTGGAACCACCGACATAACTAGTAACTATATATACAGATATTTTTATACGAATAAATTAGCAAATAATCTCACATGTGAATCTTTTTTTTAACATTCTGAGTGCTGTTTCTGTGGGAATATTTAAAAAATAACATGAATAAGAATGATCTTTTGAATCCATTCTTTAACAAATTTGATAATGACATGTTATATTACAATACACTAGCTGTACCCGCTACTCCGTCTGTGTGGAACCTAATGTAAAAAAACAGTGTCTAATAAAATCAACTGAATGTATTAAGTCCATTTATGTCTCTACTTTTATCTCGTACTTAAGTCACGTTGTCATTAAAATTACAATAACTTTTGATAGAGTGAATTGATTTTAATGAAACCAAGACTAAATGTTACTCGAAAATGTGCTTTATGATTGAACGAGTTTATCGTGAACGCAGTACTTTACCAGTGATGCGTGTTCATACAAACAGACATTTCTAAAAATGATTGAAATGTATTTTATTACTTATTCTAAGACACCTGCAACAAATTATTTCACAAAAATGTAAAAAGTAGAGACACTTTACATTTACATTCTTATTACATTTACCATAGAATTATGAAACCGCTTACACTTACAATTGGACTCAACCAAATTCACTTAACTACGCGCGAGTTTGTTACTCTATGCCATTTACAGTAAAAAACTGGCAAATATAAGGTAGTAAATAACATAACAGGCATCTGTACTAGTACTTAATGATTATACATTATCTTATTTATACAATAGATAGGTATCTGTTATTCTTCGGTTTTCCCATGCCCTTGCGTTATTTAACCTAACGTCGATTACGAATTTATAATTCCCTGTAAGCGACATAATTAAATATAATCTCTCTTCGATCTAACACATGTAGTACCGTGTCAACTAAAGTCCGACCTCTGGTTACGCATTTGATCCCTGATACTGGTTACGTTGGGTTAGATTCTCTTGATAAGTTTGAGTTAATTAAACTTTACATAATTCGATTTCCAATGTAACCGGCCACTTGGTACCGCTTGTTTCAAGTTACACCATTTAGTTTAGTTTGATTTATTTATTTACAAATGTGGATAATGCAACAGTCAACAGTCCGATGAATAATAATAATAACAAAAAGGAGTATATTATACCGAAAACCTACAACGCTTTATCACATCGATACAACTTACACTGTTAATAATAATAAAAAATTAAAATTATGTATCAGAGAATATTGTAAAACATTTAGAACGAAGAAAAAAAATAGAATAAGAGTAAACGAAAAAGTGAAAATGAATTAATGTATAAAAAATAATGTACGGAAAGAAATCAAGATGACAAAATGTAATGAAGAATATTGAATTATCTATATCTATATGCTATATTACTATATAATAATAATATATAATAATAATATTATAAAGAGGTAAAGTTTCTGAGTTTGTGACGTTGTAGGGAGTAATCTCAGGAACTTACTGGTCCGATTTGAAAAATTCTTTCAGAGTTATATATCTCATTTATCGAGGATGGTTATAGGCTATATACCATCACGCTAAGATCAATAGGAGCGGAGCACCAATGAATAATGTTTCAAAATCGGGGTTTCAGTTTTTCCTCTTGAGAGCTTTCGCTGCGTGGTTGCGTTAGCCCAAAATACCTATTCCACGCAGACGAGGTCGCGGGCAGAGGCTAGTAATTTACTAATTTTATTATTTTATGTGTTAACATTTGGGAAAAGATTTACTTCGCTTTAAATAACACTTTATACTGTATGTCTGTTATTAAAAATTTTACTAAATCAATATGATTGGCTGATTATGATTGGATGATATTTATTTGGATTATACATATTATATA
>MU158748.1:677154-765846 GCA_015888305.1 Antheraea pernyi | reverse complement strand
ATATATATATATATAGTTTATCACCACGTGCTATTTCGTGAAGAAAAAATTGTAGGCAAATTTTAAGAATTTCGTATATTGTGTATTCATTGCAGTTTCTAGTGTTTATATATTATGGTAACACGTTATACAAAAATACGAATTAAAGACGGCTATGGGAGTGATTTGTTATTTCTAAAATTCATACGAAAGAAACTGTATAAGTCGATCTGCTTATTACATTTTTAATAAATAGATTGCCATATAGAGATTTTTTTTATTTCCATAGACACAGTCGAAGATGGATCAAGCACTAACTATTCACGTATATCTATAGTTTCTAAGGCAAAATAATAAATAAAACTTTATCGAGTAATGTGTATAGCAAAATATATGATACTCATTCTTCTAACAAGATTGAAAACGTTTACTAAGTTAATTAGATAATAAAAATATAATGAATAACTAAACACTTTTACGAATAACGTATTCTTAAAGAGAACGTATTAAAATCTCATTATTCTCTAACGAGTTACAACCACTTAATGAAATTTAGTTTGAAATCGATGTCGCTATATCACAGATGAACCTAATGGTATATGCATAATGCATCCAAAAAGGAATTTATAAATTCAAGTTTCGAAAATCAACATTCCTATCGAGATTCAAACGAATTTCAATGATATTGCGGAACTTTCACACAACTCTCTACTACATGCGCCGATATGTCGAGGCGATCATGTTTCTCGTACGGTCGCCACGCGCAATTGGTTTTACCGGCTCGGATTTCTCATGCACTTGTTCATTAACAATTAAATTATATAAAATATCCAATTCAGTAACACCTTACGTACATTAATTAAAGAATCCCAGATCGTATGTTAAACTGATACCTCAACAGAGATCGCATACATCGTTTGATTCGCGCTAAAGCCAATTTAATTTGCAGATATGATCCGGTTCGATATCTAGTCTTATGAAAAGTGGAGCACGTGTTATGCAGTAACACGCATGGACCAAATGATTAGCAATTTTTTGCAATATATTTATGTTGAAATGATAATAGCTCAATAGTAGCGCGCTTAACTCTCTCTCCGAATGTCAAATGTAAAGGAGAATAAGATTGCTGAAAAACGTAGTATCTTCTAAAGAATTTCAAGGAATATTGTTTTTAAATCGATGAACAATATATAACAAAACGTTTCATATAAGTATAGAATGTAGAATCAATAAACTTGGAGATGTGAATTTTCGTGCTTAAATCTATACTTCTATACTAATATTATTGAGAGGTAAAGTATGTGATTTTGTGACATTGTAGGGGGTAGTTTCAGGGATTACTAGTCAGATTTGAAAAATTCTTTCATTGTTGTTTTTTGTTGAGCTCATTTATCAAGGAAGTTTATATGCTATATATCATTACGGTAAGACCAATAAGAGCGAAACAATAATGAAGAATGTTTCAAAATCGAGCAAAAGTCGTGGGCAGAGGCTTGTTCTTTATAAAGAACGAATAAAGTTTTTAATTTCATGCGGAAAGTGCCGCTGGATTGTGATATAAAAAAAGATGTAAAATATATTAATAATTAAAAAAATAGAACATTATGTGTAAGTGTAATACTTAAAAAACAAAAGAGGATGCTAATTACGTGTGATATTAAAAAATGTCGAATTTATCAAACAGAGGTGCTTAGTAGCATAATTGACATTCTTAATTGTTATCAACGAATCACGTTATATAAATGTTTAAGTAATAAACTCAAATGATAACAATTAAAAACCGGGTCAATTTGCAACAATGACATTATCACTTAGTTTATGTAATCAGGGCGCATACGAGAAATACTGGTGATTGAATTAATTATTTACAATAAATACTGGCATACGCTGTTGTATGAAAATATGAGGCATGCTTTATGCGATGTGTATTTAAATTATCTATATTTAAAATTAAAATTATTATTTAAAATAGCACCAGTGACAGAGAAGTTGAGGAGTAATAGGTTAGCATGGTATGGGCATGTCATGAGAGATGAAGACCATGTAACTTCAAAAGCTTTGAGTATGATGGTAGATCGATATAGGAGTAAAGGAAGACCGAAAAAGGTATGGATGAATTGTGTGACAAATGATATGTGTTTAAAAGGTGTGAATACTGAGATGACATCTGATATAAAAGAGTGGAAATGGAAAACATGTTGTGCCGACCCTACTTAAGTGGGATAAGGGTAAGAAGATGATGATAATGATCTATCTATATTTAAAATTAATACAAATGTAAATGTAATTTGATTTGATGTTAATATACCTCAATACTTGATTTAGATGCCACAAGCAATATATTCACAAAATTTAGGTATAACCTGAACGAACAAAATCACGAGAGAGTTTTACAAGATTTCTCAACAGCTCAGCTGTTACTCATAGACAGAGGCATTTTCGGTGGCTTGAACATATATATCTACTGCATCAATGCATCCCGTGCCAAGGCGTTTTTTACTGCATGCTGATGCAAGAAGGAGTATGGGAAAGCCAATGATATATTTTAAAAATTATGCCAAGCGATATAAGTCCTCTTTTGTTATTGACTATAGAAATTAGGAGCTCGCTAAGCGCAGAAATAGGTGGAAGCGGCTTGTTGATGAAGAACTAAACTTCATTTGCGACCACGTAATGACCAATCAGTCTTAATATCAATAAAATAACTTTTTAAAGCCTCTTGGTATAATATTCGTCTTTGAAGTTAACAATTTCACGAGATCTTCCATGTCAATTTTCGTCTGTATTTTTTTTCATATTCATTATTTATGCACGCAGCTCCGCTTAGGTGAACAACAATATTACTGTTGATATTGTGTCGACACGTTTTGCTTTTAATCTTATAACTCGTTTAATATATTACCTAGTGTTAGACAGCACAAAAGCTAAAACCTAGCTAGAATATACACCTTTTAATTTTAAAAAACACTGTGTAAATCGATGCAGTGGTCTTCAAGTTCTAAACACACGAGTAGAGACAGACGGATATAGAAAATGGCGTGATATAATTTATTGCATTTCATTTATTTTTTTACCGAAATTATCATTTAAATATATTGTGTAGCGATTGTCAAGAGAAAGTTTCATAATTTGACTAAACTAATATATCGATAGTTGTCTTATAAACGATATATATATATATAAACGAAGTATCTATTATATTTGGCATAGTAAGAGAATAATTAACGGAATGGACAAGGTCAGGAAATGCAAAACAGCACAACCTTTATAGACATACCTTATTATCTTGTTTTATTAAAATAACTTCAAGGATCATTTAATGATGCGCGATAGTGCGATATCTTATATTACAGGTGAAATTTACCATTTTCATTACTTTATTATTAATTTATATGCGTCATTTTAAGGAATCAATAAATATATGGCATTATTTTCACATCAAACACAGATCAAAATCAAAAATACTTTATTCAGTTTAGGCCCTAATCAGGCACTTATGAACGTCAAAGACTACCAGATCATATATTACATTAAAACAAATATGACGTATTTATACGTATAGCGTACTATTTTAACGTATATCTATCATCACTGGCCTTAAAATCTATGTAAGACGATTCCTAGGGACAATAAGATACATCAATACTCACTAGCATTTTGCTCTCTATCGATGAAGTCATGTAATAAATAGGTTATATTAAAAAATATATAAACAAGAATGGAAGTGTTACAATCTACTTCAATTTAGAAACGAATTATTCATGTCGCTTACCGTAATGGGGTCGTGATACATTAATGCAACAAGTAAAAGTGTCGCTCTATCGGCCTGCTTCTAAGCTATCATTATTATAATGTTTTGTTAGATGCTTTCGTTCGTTCATCGTTTCATTTACCGACGCGTCGGTTTTGTAATCTGCATAGACTGTAACTCGTATATTTGTTATCTTCTTGAGATTTCAACAAACAATAATAATGTCGTATTAATTAGATAATGTGTTTACTGATTTTATGGAGACTTATGTGATTTTTTTATATATAAAAATTCGGAAAAATTACCACTTTTCTAGAAGTACATCGAGGGCAGTATAGGAAGAAGGTTCACGGTCGAGATAGGAGGATGAGTGACAGGTTTATGTGAGCTTGTAAAGCTATGATGGTGAAAGCAATGTAATACAGATACTCAAGTGTGTCTGTACAATGCTTGATCTTAGAAGGTGACGGATGGAATCATTGGATTATTTTAGCCTTGGGTAAAAGAGTATTTATTTACATCCGATTGTTTCAACCTGTCCTTAAAATCAATTTACTTGATATTGATTGAGCCGAAAATTAGCATATATAATTTTCTGAATACATACGCGAAAACTATATATATTTAAATTCCTGAGAATTGAAATTACTTCATAAACAATAACCCTTGCATGGTACGCATGTACAACAAAACAACAATCAATCTAGGAATATAACATTTTTTATTAATTATAATATAAAATAAAAATTAGAAAAAAAGAAAAAGTTTATATTAATTTTAGACCCCGAAAAGGCAACAACAAGAACACTAACAACGGTTCGAAAAACACTTCAGTCATAGAGAAGAATCGGTAAGAAACTCGATCGTATTTCATTACCATAAAAGTATTGTTTACAATTGTACCTTATAATTTCTAATTTACACACAAAGAGGGAATCACCTTCAGATGTCAATATTATTCGCATATTGAACCACTTACTTTACTAACTCTTCGAACATATAGTATGAGAGTGTTGCATATAAATAAATATATTTATCGGGAACTTCATCTTACATCGTATTCTTTAAGGATCGTAAACGACGTAGATTAAACAAGTTTCAATTACTCATCGTCATTTCTTCTATAATTGAAAACTGTAAGTACTGTAATTCGCTGGACCATAATAAAACGTTATAATTAACCTTGATAGCTAAATATTATTAACTCCACTTAATACATTCTCGTAAGCTTCATAACGCCACTATAAAATTTATTCCTTTTTTATTTCCTACTATGATTAGATAATCTCCGGTCGCTGTTCAATTTTCCTCAATAACAAACTATTGTAGGTGCTGTCAAGGTCGAAATATGTTTTCAATATATTTATGAACGCAGTAATTAAATATCAATAAGTTTACACTTCCTAACAAATACTTATTAACTTAATCCAATAGAGAGAATTAGGATGAACAGTAAAAAAAACTGATTTGATGAAAAAGCAAAGGTGGTACCAACTTTAATTTGTTCTTTTGGTGACTCGTTACGTATAAACCGCAAATATAATTGACCATATCAAGAATACTTAATTTAAGAACCTATATAAAAAAAATGAGCCGTCACAGGACGCCTGGCAGATGTGAAACAACGAAATTGTTTTGTATAAGTTATATGCATAAAAGACAGGAATCAGCTATGGCATAATGAAAAGATAAAGCATTACAGATTTGTTCCATAAAATAATGCCTATTTATTTATTTTATTATATAAATATTCATTTTTATTAAATACAAAATACAAAGATTCAACTTGGCGCAGGCGCGTTGTGTTTGTGTTTGAGATATATATGGTTTCGTCGCGGTTACTCTGATGTTTTAGATTTTAAAGTTCTCACCATTGTACTGTAGATCATAAGAGAGTTGAGTTTATCAAATATCGATAAAAATTAATCAACGCAGCGGCAAAAAGTTATATTAGGATAAACTTCCTTGTGCTAGTTACAACTTCACTTGCTAGTTGATTGCTTTAACTTATTTCTATACTAGTAATTTAATAAATAAATATATACTTCGCTGTTTATTGATTAAAAATCCTTTTCTAGATGTAGATAAGTATGTATGTACAAAACTTTACAGAATCGTTGGAGAAACAACATACCTACATACATATATTATACCCATATACAAACCTGAACTATTTTTTTAAATCTTTTTCCGTACACATTTATATTTGTTTTGTTTAATCCTAAATTTGTGGTTACAGTAGTTATTTCTCTTTAGTATGACCATCCGTGACGTGTTACGTGGGTCTGTGTTATTTGTTTGTTCGTTTCAAATTTTGTATTAACGTTAACGTCCGTTTATCATCATATATAGGCTCCCATCGAAAATCAGCGCTGCAGTACTACTTATAGTATTGCAGATTTTTGCTGAATGGGTTTGCCAATTGTTGGACATCTATTTTTCATTTTTTTTTTCTGTCCAATTAGTTTGTGTAATTTAATTTAATTGTATGGTTGTTCCAACAATAAAGTATTTCTTTCTTTCTTTCTAATTGTTTGTTGTTTGTCTGGTTAATCATCAAAACGGTTGAACCGATTTCGGCGAAACTTTTACTGACGGATAGAAAACTTTACGGAGTATTATATTATTCGGTTTGTCATATGGATTAAGTAATAATGATGAAATTATAATAATGAATAACAACCAATAAATTCAGACGAAATACCTTGTTCATGTGAAATAATTAAAGCGTTTTCAAGATAACGAAGTTGCTGGTAGCAGCTAGTATATATTATATAATGTAAGTCACAGGCAATTTATTCATAATTTATAACTTTCTTTTTATAATATATGTTCGCATAGCTCTAATATAATAATGTGTCGTTATAAGCGCTTAAAAGAAATAAATTCATTTTTAGCATAGTAGAAGTTTATTTTTCAGCAAAGTAAAAGGGAGTTCATGAATCTCATAACACGACCCTTTCTTATCTTTTTGCGTGTAATTGTCGTTGAAATGATTTACTGCAAATGATCCTTATTATCTATATAGGGATTAGGAATGTTCCTAAGGTAACTAATGTTGATGATTGATTATTTTTAATTATTTTTTAATAATATGTTACAAAATAAAAATTATTATTGTGGATTATCTTTAGAAGAGAAACATACGTGTATACCATCGTGGAATTTTCTGCAGGCATTTTTATAATGTGAAATAGTCAGTACATGGTTTATACCTACGTGATTATACATGATACTAACGTTTTTTTTTTCAAATCACATCAATAAAAAAAAACTTTATTCAGTTTAGGCCCCAATAAGGCGCTTATGAACGTCAAAACTACCACCGGTTCGGAAAACAACCGGCATGAAACTCGATCGGGTACATCTTTTTAACATATATATATTTCGAATACATTATACGTTACAATACCGTTTTTAGTGGATGCACGGAGAGGAGTGAATAACAGACGTCACCATCGTTCACATATTAATCCACTCTATAATAGCCTTTCGACACTAAAACCTACTTGACATGGCGCTTAAATTTACAGTCCGGCAAAGCGGTAATATGTTTTGGGACTTTATTGTAAAACCTAACACTATTACCTATAAAAAACTATTATTGGTTTTGCTAAGTCTGAAACATGGGACGACCAGTTTGTTACAGTTTCTAGTATTTAGATCAAGCCGATCCTTTACAAAAAGCAGGATTTCAAAGTTTTTACGCGAATACATTAAATTATCAAATTAATGTATTATTATGATATATATAAAAAAAAACTGAAATAATTTCTTTTTATCGTATCAACAAATGTGGTTTATAGTAAACCGTTTTCACGATTATATAATATAAACATTATATTTTTACGTGCGTAGTAATAACTCGTTATCAACACTGAATAAGTTGATTATTCGACCGTGAGCGAATATAATTTATCGCTTGATAACCGAACGGTTTTGCATTGGATAGTGCTTGGTTACGCAACCAGCTTTCGCCATATAGCGGTGGAGCTCTGTTGACCTGATCAGATCCGGTCGCAGTTTTGTAACACGGACTGTTACAATTCGATCCTTTTAAATGTTGAGGTCGTTTAGCCGGACACGTTGTCCTTTATTATTTCAGTTTTTTTTAATCCAATTATTTTGTACAGTAGTTTTTTTTTGTATCCTAGGAGGCAAACGAACAGGTGGTGTAACCTGATGTTAAGTGATCACCACCGTCCATAGAAACTTGCAAACACCACGGGAGTCGCAAGTGCGTTGCCAGCCTGTGTCTCGGGGAGGAGGGGGAGGGGAAAGGAGAGGGGACGGGAGAGGGGACGGGAGGTGGGTCTCCGGCGCTCTTACTGACCGAACGAAACGCAACAATGCAATCACTGTTACTTCACGTCGGATTTCTGTGAGAGGGTGTTCCTCCCCGGAACGAGCCGACCCATTCATGCTGAAACCAGAAAAAGCTTCTGCGTGGCTCCACCAGCTACAAAAAATAATTGTTGATTATTAAAATTTAAAGCGTTGGTGATTTAGCGGCAGTGTTCGAATCCTAGAAACAGTTTTATCTTTTTGTATTGAAAGTCGCTAAATATATTAACATGCTACCTACGATTGAATTATAATAAAACATGAGGTATGTGTTTAAACGATAAACATAAAACAAAAAGGGGGATATTTTGGGTAATAGCAATCCTTATGACTGCCTCGATGTTTTTTTTAGTCAACCTATATAGAAGCTAAGCAAGGATTTTCCAGATATTGCTGATGGGAAATTCCATTGCGTATACGATTATTGAATCATAAAATCGTAAATTTTCCTCATCAGACTGTGCATTACTTAAAGCTACTGAACTAATTTGAATCTGGGATACATATAATTACCCTAAACCGGTAATTATAACGTAACAATAAAAAAGACTGCTCTTATTCTACATAATATAGTTAAAATATTACTGAAAATAAAGTATCTAAATAAGTAATTCAAATTATTTCTATTCGAATACCTTATATTAACGGGAAAAAATTATGAAATAAATTACTCTGTTAAACAATATATATCCTAAGTGAATAGAGTAAATCGTAAAGCATAATAAATGTGGAAGGTGAAGGTGACTCCTAGCATCGCCTTTGTCTGTCACATTGACCTATGCAAAGTTATCGCTGCAGCTCGATTAAGCTAGAAATCGAAATAAATATATAGGATTATGATTTTACCGTGCGCAAGTAGTAGTTTGTAAACTTAAAGTCTACAACAACACAACACATGCAATATAGAGTTACATACGTATACAAAGGAGTTTGTAGAGAATATTTCATAATTTTTCTTATGCAAATCTATACTAATTTTATAAGACTGAAGGAATTGTTTGTTTGTTTGTTGCTGCCTATGGAACATCACACTAAGTCTCTTTGGAGCTCAGCAATTTCCATAGAAAAGATCGGTCAACAAGGACGTTAAATGAGAACGAAATAATAATGTGGACGGACCGTATGTAGCGATGCAGGGTATCGTATGCTAAATTAACGGGTTGGCCGTCCGAAAAGTGCCGAGTATTACCGAAAAGAACCGAACTTTGAAAACCTACGCAAGGCAGCATTTATTATCTGGTATTATAATTAATACATTTTAAAATAACTGTCAATAATTCCGCCACATATAAAGCTATATGACATAGTAATAAACAATTACAATTCGAACTAGTTATTTTTCCTTACACAATACTGTAAAATCAAACAAGGATTTATTACTGCAGTGTATATATGTGCATATAAATTTAACCTAATTATAATATTTGTAGATATTACGTTAAAAGTAATTGTAAAAATATCGCTTATATCCATTTCATACAGTTGCACTTTTGGTAAGTTACATTTAACTTGTCACCTGAAAATTGGCGAATGAGTTTTATTAGAATGCCTTATCACAATTGAGCAGGATTTACGTATACAATTAAATAAACATAGAATTATGCTCGGTGTTTGTCTCGATTGAGGAAAACTACAGTTTTCCTGGTTCAGGTATTACTACATTCTGAGCTAGAAGCATGTAATTATGTTTGGATAACAAGTGTTTTCGTTACGTGGTATATTTTTTCTAATTGATTTACTTGATGACTTCTGCGGTGTTTATTTATAAACAAAAAAATATGTTTATCTGATTTGATTTATATGAACGATATGGATACTCAACTGCTTAGTTTGACCTCACATATACCCTATGTTCTATTTCATGACATAATCGGCTTTTATACCAAACATTCCGTCTCCGTCTCCGTCTCCGTCTCCGTCATTAGTCTCCGATTATTTCATTGTGATTGATGTACAAATATATCTTCATATCTATAATAAAACTTTCATAAGTTAAGTCTGTGATAAGCTATAAGTATCTCGCGACTTCGCCTGTGTTTTCTTCTACATATTATTCGGCTTAGTAAAAAGCCTTCTTGTTCTTCCTTTTACAGGTTCCTGGCTTCCTTTATTATGAATTTTATTTAAAACGCTTCTGATATTGGGAAAAGGTGACAAACGGTAATACTCAATTTCACACTTATTATAGTAGTAAAAAGTATAGTTTTTTTTATGTCATAGGTGGCAAACGAACTGGTGGCTCACCTGATGTTAAGTGATCACCACCGTCCATTGACACTAACAACACCAGAGGAGTCGCAAGTGCATTGCCACCCATTTGGGGGAAGGGTTAGGGGAGGGAGTGGGAGAGGAGAGGGGAGGGGAGGTGGGCCTCCGGCGCTCTCACTGACCGAACGAAACGCAACAATGGAAGCACTGTTACTTCACGTCGGTTTTTTATGAGAGGGTGGTACTACCCCGGACGAGCCGACCCATTCATGCTAAAACCAGTAATAGTTTCATCGTGGCTCTACCACTGTCTTATAGTACAGTATTGTACAAATAATTGTGGCATTGGTTTACAACATTGTGTAATTACTGAAAATTTCATGAGGTTGATTACTCTTTATCAGATTTCATATTATTCTTAATAATGATTTGATTGCGATGATTTTATTTTTGCGATGGCTCTGTAATATCTTCTATGAACAAACGGATTATGTACTAAAACTATAATACTATTAGCAAACAAACAAGAATTCTACATCTCTGCTATAATAAGTACACTCACTTCACACATACACATTTTTACAGTCTAACATTTTTTTTATAAATACTATTTTTTTATTTATCATTAAATTACTTGTATTCTATCATTATTATTACATAGTATAAAACAAAGTCCCCAACCGCGTCTGTCTGTCTGTTCGCGATAAACTCAAAAACTACGGAACGGGTTGTTATGCGATTTTCACCAATGGATAAAGTAACTTATGAGGAACGTTTTGGTATGTAATTAGTCTGGGATTTTTTTTAAATCAGTACGGGATAACGTCTGCCGTGCCCGCGAATATTAGTTTTATAGGTAAACTACACTGTAATAATATTTTAAGTTTCCATGTTACTGGCACTGCTTAATTTGGGGTCTGAGTTAAGGTTGAGTCAATCTCTTGTATAGGATTTTTAGAAATAAAGATATTAACTATTTATATTTGATTTATGTTTAAGTTAAAATATAAGAATTCCATAGTTGTCCTAATTTAGTTAGCGTCTCACTAATCTGTTTCGAGCACTCGGCAGGTTTCGGGCAAAAGGGTCGCACCGTCTCACGGAACTGTGCGCGAACAATCATTGTTTATTATATAAGCTATTTTACTTGCCTAGAAGTTTTTGTTACATTCTGATGTATTACTATAGAAAATCCTTTTGGTGTACTCGGACACGGAACTTTAAAGTTAACAGAAATTAATTAAATACATCTAAACATATTATGTGTATTGTATGTAGAGTTACTGATTTTTTTTTGCGAAAAATAACGTATCTAATCTTTTAAAGTAGCAAAAATGTAGTATATCGAAGACAATCAAGTTTTTATTTCCTTGAAAATATACTTTTGTGTTTTAAGAACACGCTAATGATTTGTTTGTCATTTGAAAATTTCATAATTACTGTTGCAATTTCAGATTATAAATTTAAATTGAAATAAATTAATAAATCATTTTTTAATAGATATATCGGCGAATAGTCTGTGAAAACGAAGGTCGTGGGCATACGTTAATTTAAATTCAAATAAATTAAGAAATCATTTTTAATAGATATATCGGCGAAAAGTCTGTAAAAACGAAGGTGGCGGGCATACGACATATATATTTTGTAAAGATCCCAAATAAAGTATTTTCATTTACTTTATTTTTTTGCCAAAGTATAAAGTATATTTATCAAAAATAAAGTGGGATGCGTTGTTATAAAGTGTGGCTGGCAACACTAATTCTACGTCTTATGTAAAAGTAATTAAGCATTGGAGAACTAGAAAAAAATCGGATATTCTATGCAATGTTTTATTATTATTATGTTTCAAGTAAAAGCTATAAAATTAACTGAAATTTTACAGTAACATAGCTTATAAATCAAAGTAATCGATAAATATCAAGTAAGTTGGAAAATATCGTGCCAAGATACAGACGGTGTCATACATAATAACGATAAAGATCACTAATACTATAAATGCGAATATGAGTTTGTTTGTTAAGCTTTCACACTTTAATTACTGAACAAATCCCCATGAAATTTTGTATACAGCCTGTCGTGGGTACAGGAAAACATGTAGGATATATTTTAACCAGGAAAAGTACTGTTTCCGAGAGTTAAAGTTATAAGTACACTCGTGCGCGAAGCCACAGGCAAAAGTTAGTCGCTTATAATTTTATTTACTGTTATAAAAGAAGTACTGGTAGTATACCCACGTGGTTCTTATCGCTTCAGCCGTGTGATTGCTTCGACACGTCGTCGTAAAAAAAATACACATAAAAGTCTGTAGCGAATCGGCGGAATGCGATTTCACAGGTTTCCAAGTTGCAACCGAGGACAGTGGAGAGCTGCATTCAATACTTCCAATCGTTTTAAAGATTTTTAAATGTTAATCATTCCGTTCTAAGTATTTTAAATGTTAATCATTATCGTTTTTATGTGTGAAATATCATTTGAACTTTAAAAATTGATATTTTTTAGTCTTTAGTATTTATTTTAACAACTTTATTTGTCTGTGAATGTTATAAAGATAGTCCAAGCTAACAGACATTGTTCTTTATAAAAAATCGGAGGATATTCAAAACTCAAGACTATTTTATAGGTAATTAATTAATATGCGATATGACCGTATTGAGGATAAATATTATTATAACTGGCATGTTTATACCTTATAATTGGTTCGACAGACATACGGATGGATGAATCATTGCTTCAATCGATTGCAACTTAACCACTAAATAATTGTATAAATTCAGGAAAGTAAACAACCTCATTGTCCTGTTATAATTATTGTATATATTTCACTAGCGGGCCCGGCAGACGTTGTCTTGCCCTGATTATAAAAAGGTCTTTCACAAATTATACAACAAAGCCTTCTTCCTGAATCACTTTATCTACTAGTGAAAACCTAATGAAAATCCGTTCAGTAGTTTTTTAGTTTATCGCGAACAGACAGACTGACCCGGTAGGGGACTTTGTTTTATATTATATATTGATACCATAAACAAAGTCTTGACAGACCACCTTTAGAACTATTAGAAGATATTCAGCCTGCATTTGTGAACCTCTACAACGCATATATCTTATAATATATGATAATGATATATATGATATGGTGAGGAAACACCTTGGCAAATAATAATTACAAATATTTGGCAATAACTGACTATAATATTTATAATATAATGGCGAACTCATACTCAAATGCAACTCTAACCTCTAAGAAAAAAACGTAAGTCTCTTCAGAAAGGAAGCATAAAATCTGATAACAGTATGCTACCCTTCCTTTGCTTATTCTCAGGGTCACAGTAGGAAAATACTTGCATACTGTTCTCCAGAACTGAAAAGTCACTTCTTAAATTAATACGTTCAAACATGACGGCTTATTTTCGAGATGTCATACGATAAAGATATATTATTGTACCTTACCGACCGCATGTGACGGCGTCCATTGTCGTTTATTGCTTATATCCGGTATGACCGATGTCGGTACATTTTCGCGGAATTAAGTTGCAAGAAAGGGCAAGGTCGTTTTTATTGGCCGGTATCTGAGCGTAGCTCGTATTACTGTTTTATTCAAAAAGTGCACGCTTTACCTCTAAGGTCAAGTTACTATGTATATTTATACTTTACAATAATTACTCTATTTAAGGGATTAATTACTAAGGTGGTTAAACATTTTATATCTTCATTTTAACATTGTCCAGTTTTTGAAGTAAAACTTCTTTAGACGCTACTCGGAGGTAACTGGACGACAATGCAACGGATGTCAGTTACGGAAATATGGCGGCACGTTTCTGTACCATCCTGTTAGATAATAATTAAACATAACCAAAACTTCTATTGAATCATAATTAATTTAATTCATTACTTATCATAGTAATCTTTTCGTACTCTATATTTTATTTACTTTATAACAAAGAGTTTCTAATAATATTTCCTGTGTTATTTAAGTTTCGAATTAGCTGATAGATGGCGCTACAGATTATGAAGCTTTGATTTAATTTGTTACTTATACTTACATTGAAACCAGATGGCAGCTCGGTCGCGCGCCCATATATATTATTAATAATTAATAAAAATATTTTTAATTGATTTGTTTATAAACTATTTATTGACAAAATCGAAAATATTAAAAAAAAAACTTCAATCGCGTGTGACGATTACACGGTTTTTGTGTATATAAAAAACATCATATTTTTATATTCTTAAAAGTTCCTTCTCTTAACATTGTAAAGAAGTAAATTATCCTTGTAAATCACAAAAGCATTGATTGTTCAAAATTTTATATTTATGTACATTATATATCAGATATATAACACGAAATGTTAAAAGATAATTTAGGTATAGATGTCCTTACATGCTACGCTCAAAAAGAGAACTGGCTCGTAACTGCAAAGGTCAGACTACAGGATATATTAAGTACATTAGAACAATATTTTATATAGCAAACCGGTTAATGTATTTTCTATTTGCTAAATTAATTAAACTATAATTCGATTACGTGTCATTTCTAGTACAGAATTAAAGGTCTATAATCGACACTGAGTCTAAAGAATAGTCACGTAACATTCTTACTGTTTGTATAAGTACTATTGGTACCTAGTACTTAGTTGGCATTCACGACCTAGGAAGCGTATTTCCAACTAGCTAGAACCGCTGACCGCTAGCTATCCCATGGCTCATCGTTAAGGTCTTTGCCAATATTAGTACTTAGTTTTGTTGATGTCATATATATGTATAAGTTTTTCTAGTCATCTTGTGTTAGGAACGTTTGATCTCCGAGTCTGTCTTGCATTTACAGTAAATGAAAAAATATAATTACTTCATGAACAAGTTTATATTTGTAAGTTTATATTACATTGTATAAAATGAATTCGCTTCCGCTGTCTGTTCGCTAGATCTTTTAAACTATTCAACCATTCAAGCTTTAAACAAATACATTTTTCAGCAATAGATAGAGTGTTACAAGAGGAAGGTTTATATGTACAATACATACCTATTATAGCACAGAAAAGCCGAAAAATTCAAAGATTTGTAATGTGACGTCGTAACAAACATATTTTTGTGCGCTTAATCAAATTGATGTACTATGGAATTGTAGGTCTTTAACAATATTAAGGAATTATAGGCAAAAAAATAATTAAACATTTGTATTGGGAATCAACTTAAAAAGTAAATATCGCTATTAAAAATAAAGTATAAATATAATTCTAAATTTTCCTATAATGTATTGGGCAACGTGACTCTACAATTTTTAGCTTTTTCGACTTTTCCTGTGACCTTTAAAATTCCTTTGAAATTAAAAGTATTTCTAGATATTTTCACAATATTATTTTTTATGTATTTTTAAAACACAATACGTGACTTCGTCTACTTTTCCATTCAAGTTTGTACTGCTCGTTATATAGTAATTGGGTGAATCATAGAATAATTCGCTTACATGGGATTGCTTGCTCCCTATGCACTGATGCATTGCGAGAGTCACACGGGCGTCAAATAAATATTGGAAAGTGTCTTTTCGTTCGTCCGTTGAAAGTATTCTTTTAATATACGGTGTAAATAAATTCTCTAATGTTTATTCGCGCTTTCACACCATTAACATTACTATCGACGAATTCTTCTTTTATTACTGACGTAAACTATTTGTTCTTTTGCTACTGACAATTTGCAGTTGGTTTTTCCATTATTTTATTAGTAGTTTGTGTACGATCTCTTGGAAATTTATACTATTCTCTACTCCTTCTATTATACTTAATTTTGCTTTTATTTTTTTTATTTTAATTATGTATGTGTACGCTTCAGGTCCTTAATTTACTTCCATACAATTTTTTGTCCCTTAATTTAATGGGATATGAATCCAAAATTTTTATGTATATCATCGATAGTTAAGCATTTAACTAGATTGTTATCAAGCATTAGTTGGGTGAAGCTGTGAAAGCCCATCAGGCGAATAATGTAAGTTTGAAAAAAAATGTGTATAAGTGGCTATTTCATTTTACTGATTTATACAAGTACGTAGATATCTTATATTTCATCTTTAATTATATCTTCTCGTTACTTCCCTCTTCTCCTCCAAACACAGGATGGCAACGCACTTGCGACTCCTCTGGTGTTGCTAGCGTCTATTGACGGTGGTGATCACTTAACATCACCTGACCCACATTTTCGTTTGCCTCCTATGATATGATTTTTTTTTACATAAAATTAAATATATCTACCGCTATGCGGTTATAACATTAAAACTACTGGATAATTTCATATGTTTTGATATTTTTACCTCTGTCACTTTGTACTTATATAAAAGAAAAATTTATCACGATATCTTTATTTAATACAAAATTATTAAAGTTTAAGAAGGTAAGATTTTTATAAGCAGTTAGAGTTTAGCGGCGTGTGAAGCGGGGCAAGCGATGTGGTGCGTATGTGCAGGAGGGGAGAGTATACGGATAGCAATGTTTACAAAGACATTGTGTGAGCAATGTATACTTTTGCTTTCAATTTGTCATATTCCTTCCTCTGCGTATAAAGCATACTTTTAAGATAATAATAAACAACGCAGACAAAGTCGTAGGTAACCTCTAGTAAAAAATAAGCTAGGGTATTATTACATCATTTATTAGTACAAATCCGTAGTTCAACGGGAATCGGCCTTCATGGTTAATTAGAATGCGAAATGTCAATCCGCCCACCAGGATTTACTGTTTCGTAATTCAAATAATTGACGTAATTATCGTTTAGCTTTAAGCTTAATCTGGATCAGTACCTATTAAAATGGTGGAAAACAAACCATTCGGTAAGCGTTGATGATTAAAACACAGGAGAAAAATCGATCAATGAAAATGTTTAGTTTTGTTAAAAATTCGACAAAATAGTCTTCCAACGCACCTTCCAATTCTTAGCACTTTCTATTTATAATATCTATATTAATATTATAAAGAGGTAAAGTTTGTGAGGTTGTAGGGGTTAATTTCAAGAACTACTAGTCAGATTCGAAAAATTATTTCAGTGTTATATAGCTCATTTATCGAGGAAGGCTATAGGTTATATATCATCACGCTAAGACCAATAGGAGTGGTGCACCATTAAATAATGTTTCAAAATCGTTTTTTTCTCCGTTTGAGACCTTTTGTGAGCACACGCAGCGGTGTTAGTTACCACAAAGAAACTATTCCACGCGAACGACGTCGCGGGCAGAAGCTAGTGTATTCGGTAATTCTTAAAGTAATTTAGAATCCAACTATTATTAATGATTTAATTAACTCATTACAAACAGAAATCTCGTCTTCGTTATCATATGCCATTAATTTCACTTGAAAACACCAAAAGTCAATGATAACTAATCGTTTTGTAACTATGATTTTAAAGAGAAAACTTCTTTAGGCGCGTTGAGGAGTATTTTTGGAAGGAAATAAATTTATAATTTAGCGTCATGACATACCAGTAAACATGCGACGCGTAGTATAGGGGCCTGTGTACATCTAATATTAGTATTTTGTATTGATTATAAACTATATAAAATGTTCCGAGTGCCAGTGGCGGATTTGCAGTCTTGGCCGCCCTAGGCCCAGGCCATGTAGTAAGTGTCAGCCACCCCTTTCTCAGCACCCATCATATTGAGTACATGATGAATTTACTTTTTTGCCAACTTTTATCGAAATCTATTCAGAAATTTAGTTAACTATAATATCTGCTAGTTTGTAATATTTTCCAAGGTTTCAGGGATAATTGCACATTTAAAATGGTTTTATTTATTTAATTACAGGTTTATTTTCATACAAGATAAGATTTAATAAGTGTTTTACAACGTGTTACAAAACTCGTATCGTAAAAGTCACTTATATGTACGAAATAACTTTTACATACATTTTATATGAACTTTATGTTTATGGAAGATTATTATTATACAATGCGGTGCAGTGCGGCCCACCATATTGTGCGCGAGCCTTTAGAATATTTACGTACTTTGAGTTATTTCTTGTTATCGCCAGTGATTTTTTTGTCACGATTACCCTAATATCTGACTTAATTTTTTGTCACCCTAATATCTGGCTGCCTTAGATCCGGGCCTCTTCGGCCTTAGGGCAAATCCGCCACTGCCGAGTGCCAATAGATCTGAAAACCGAACTAATGATAATAATTTACAAACTATGACATTGAAATAATTCACACTACAATTAATTTATAAATTCAAAACAGAACACAGTTATTCTATAGTATATGAGTTTTCACTTCTGTCGGCAGTCCTTATGACTGCCTAGGTGTTTATGAACCCTGTAAAGTATAAATATACAGTTCAATTAGCTACAATATTATACTAAAGTCATTAATGAACCTAGAAAACTGTAACCTGATACGTTTTAAAATTACACTGGCTTCCGAGAGCTTATGAGTAACAAGCTATCTTACCATAGTATTTCAAAAATATCTTAATTAATATGCACGTGTAAGAAGAATTTTAAAGAGCTATATTATATCCTTGATTCTACTCGTATTTTTGGTGAAGCGATTATGGCGCATTTGTGTAGTTATCAGGCTATCCTTAAGTTCAAAATCTCTCACCAGTAGGATTTTAAGGATAAAATGTCGAGCGAGAACAATATAGACCGAGTCAGCGACACAACTGATCTATTAACATACCTACATAACATGTATTACGTACAGATACCACATCACCAAGAACGAAGACGCCGCAAAAATATAATGCATAATGAGCTTAAAACTAATTTTTGAAACATAAACTTATACGATAGTCGACGATAAGTCATTAAAGAAATTAAGTTCCACTACAATTATTAAAACTAGTGGGCGCCCAGAGGTCGACATTCCACCATAGTCCATTGATTTTTTAAAGTTTGAATTTTGTTAGGGTTCTTTTGTCAAATGTTATAATATCATTGTAGAATGTAGAATGAAAAAGGGTAATTGGAACGTAAGAGTAAAATAATATATACAGTCGAGCATAGTAAACTGCTTCACAACCTTTTTTGAAGTCCTTTATTGACAGATGTCAAAATGTCTTTTTTATTTACATGTGTGTATATGTTGTGTAAAATTGAAGCAGTAGTGTGAGTAATGCATATTTTAATTAATTTAATGTACTTCTAATGCATTTTATATAAAATAAAAACCTTTCTGCACTTCTCCTCCATATAAACTTTAACTATGCCAAATTTCACGTTCATCCGTTCACGCATTTCTCTCAAAAAGGGATACAAAAATTTAGGCTTCACGTATTAATATATAGATGATTAAAATACTAGCGGGCCCAACGGACGTTATCCCGCCCTGATAAGAATAGATGTTCAATCCTTACTATATACATACATACATACCATTTCAGTAAAATTGCAGCTTTATTCTTACACTAAGCGAATTAAACAATGCAATATACATAATTGCATTACCGTTACTTTGAGTTATGGTAAAATGTATTAATATAGTTTTTTTTTTATAATTTTACTAGCTGATTTTAATAGCTAAAAAAACCTTGACAAATTATATACCAAAACCTTCCTCATGAATCACTTTATCTACTGATGGAATCCGTACGAAAATCCGTTTAACAGTTTTTGAGTTTATCGCGAATAGACAGACAGATGTGGTTCCAGATTTTTATTAAAATATGTAGTGATGAGAGTTAATTCTAATCGATAAAGTGTATAAGATTCTTATAAAAGAATTCGTGGAATGTGAATGGAAGTAAAATTAGTAAATCATCTCTTACAAAGAAAAGGTAATTTTCTTATATGGGTTTAAGAAAATTTAGTCGTCGACATTGTCGGAGAACCCTAGTAGGGGTTCACCCACACTACTGTATCGCAAAACAAGGTAAATAGGACACGCGGTGAATTACTGTCCCTAATAAGTCCAGACGTCGCGTCACTCCGCGCGTCCTACCCTCATTGCTCAATGTAACTCTTCACGAGACATCTTACATGTCATGAAATACTTATCCATAATAATTTGTAAACTAGATACATTAATTTTGTTAGAAGTTTATAAGTTAATAAAATAATATGATTTAGTAAGGTTATAAGTGCCACATAGTCTGCAATGGTGGAAAAGATTAAAATATGGCGTCCTTGATTATTTTTTAAAGTTTTGTTTTTAAATCTCTCTTCTCTTCCTATTTTTCATCATGATTAATCAATATATTGATCCGCATATAATACAATAATGCAAAAGCTGTACTTTTATATATGAAAAATATGAAACAACGCATTAATAGTACTTTGTGTGAATCATTACATAGTATAAAACAAAGTCCTCTACCGCGTCTGTTTGTCTGTCTGTTCGCGATAAACTCAAAAACTATTGAACGGATTTTTATGCGGTTTTCAACAGCGAATAAAATGAGTCACGGGGAAGATTTTGGTATATAATTTGTCAAGGATTTTTTTTATGAATAGGGAAGAACAACGTCTGGCGTGTACGCTAGTATTTTTTTATAAAATATTGAATACTAATAAGAAAATAGTAGCTGAATATGACTTACCTTTTCATAATAGTAGGAGGAATAACTAATAATTTAATTATAAAATTAATTATTGAATAATCGTCTAAAGTTCAACAACACATGATAACATAACTATTTTAAACTGTTATGTTTATCTTAGAAAAAGAATTCAAACTTGACTCAAATGACCTTGATTTCTATCAACTTCCATTTTGCATGTTTATAATAGTTCTAAATATGAAATAAGAGGACATAATTTTTCATAGGTCCCATAAATGGTTAACATTCTCCAATACAGCTTACATTTACATATCTCACTAAGACATGCAATATCTTTGTCAACTGAAATCTTTTCAGAGTCGATGTAAAAGTGTTGATGAGTAGACGCAGCAAAAAATCGCAATAATAATAACATCATATATCAAGAATAGTGATTACAAATGATACATGGGAATAATTATGGCTTTGGGTTTTAAATGCATATCAAACGAGATTTATTCGACTGAGTATATTTCCATAATTATAAACTATTTACACACATGATTAACTCTGTGATTGCAAATTTCTATATTTTACAGCCAGTCAAACCGGTAGAGCGGCAATCACTTATAACACTATCAAAAACAAATTCGACGAAGCCTAGAATACGTGTTGCAATTTATAATATTAATTTGTTTCTTTCACACATATATATTAAACTGTTTATATATATAATATAAGGAAATATATAATTGACTGCTTAATTACCTTTTCTAGTTTCTGCCTGAAAACCTTTATTTTATTGTTCCACACTATTATTCAGATTTAAAGAAGGTTAATTATATATTTAAAATTTTTAAGCATTTAAAGGATCATTAAGAATTATAAAACATTTTCTTTTTTTAATTTATTGAAATTCAAGGTCTTAACTTCATATTCATATCTTCCTTTTTAGAATTCGTCGACGAGCACGGTAAAACTGAATGCAAAACTTTCACGTTTTACTTAAATTAGTATAGTAATTTTGTTTAAAATAGATTATCAATAGTTTTTAGTGAATTGTGAAGAAAATTACCGACATATCATACTATATTCGTTTTTGAATAATTTATACAAAAACTCCTTCTAAAATAGGATATTCCTTGTGCTATATGTTACGTACATATGAATGAAAAATAGTTAGAAACTAAAATTCCGTCTCTTCACAAACTTTAGTAGTTCTGGTATCAAAGGACTTTAGTGCATAAGGTAGTTGGGTATCGAAGGTAGATTGTTTGAAAGATCTTATGTAATCCATCAGTTTTAATCACAATAAAACACATTATATTTAGTTATATCCATAATTTTTAACCGTCGGTATTATGTCGTATATTTTTTAATATTTCGTTATGTAAATAAAAAAACTTTCTCTTGCTCAAAGGCTATTGAAGATAATAAAGCCACAATATTAAGTATACTAATTAATGGCTATTACTTAGTCGTAATTGCGCATGCGATTGTCGGACGTTTAATTGGTTGAAAACGAATTTTCTCCAACATAAGTGTGAGTGATGACTTAAACAATTGTACAAACAAGTTTTGTACACTTACATGCTGTGTAAACTTAAATATTAATAGATGAATTTAAGAATATTTCATACAATTACTACATAAATACTATATTTTTTTCAGTTGCCATCTCGTAATAGTAGTTGTGTTTTTTATATCATAGGAGGCAAACGAACAGATGGGTCACGTGATGTTAAGGATCACTGCCATCCATAGACACTACCAACACCAGGGGAGTTGCAAGTGCGTTGTCAGCCTGTGTTTGGTGCGAAGGCGAGGAGTTAGGGGAGAGGGCAGGGGGAGGAGGGAGAGAAGGTGGGCCACCAGCGCTCTGACTGACCGAATGAAACGCAACAATGCAAGCACTGTTACTTCACGTCGGTGCTTCTGTGGGTCGGGTGGTAGTGTTCCGCCGAGCCGACCCATTCATGCTGAAACCAGTAATAGCTACAGCGTGGCTCTACCACCTACGGAATTATGTATATTCATGTTTTATTACCGGTAGAAAATAATGTAGAGAAATACGATTTATTTTTAGTTTATTAGAATGACAGAAATGAGCTCGATAACTAATTGTTTCCTAACATTTAGCCTTCCCTGAATCTTAATTAATAAACGTCAAACTCGTATGTCATATTTTGTATATTCATTTCAATTTATATATTTTTTTAGTTACAATTATTTGAACTAGTGGGCGCCCAATGGTCGACATTCGACCATAGTTCATTGATTTTTTAAAGTTTGAATTTTATTAGATTTTATTATGAAAAAGGGTAATTGGAACGAGCATAGCAACCTCCTTTACAACCTTTTTTGAAGTCCATTATTGACAGATGTCAATATGTCTTTTTTATTTATATGTGTGTATGTGTTGTGTAAAATTGAAGCAGTAGTGTGAGTAATGGATATTTTAATTAATTTAATATACTTCTAATGCATTTTATATAAAATAAATAGCTTTTTGCACTTCTCCTCCATATAAACTTTAACTATGCCAAGTTTCACGTTCATCCGTTCGCCCAATTCCGTTAAAAAGGGATACAAAGATTAGGCTTAACGTATTAATATATAGATATGAAGACATACTTCTCGTTTAGAAACCTCATATATTATGCGATGTTTTAATTAATTAGCAATTATAAACTAATTTATCCGTTTTGTTTAAACAAATAACGTTACCTGTGTGTATATAGTCCTGGTAACTTGGGCATCTGCTCACCTGTGCACACGTTTGTGTAAACTGTATATATCATTTAATTTACTTTGATGATTACATCATATTTTTGTTTAAAGCGATAATAATATGTTCTCTGTCGAAATAGGGTTTTAAACGTTTATATATGGTTATCCCTTATTACTTAAATATTTTTTAGTTTATGTAGTAACAAAATTGAACGCTAATCTCCCAAACCATTCAAATAATTCAACCTATCCATCTAGGCCTATTCAGCCAAAAGAAGTCCAATGCTTGATATAGTTATTCCCCAAAAATCATCACAACTACCGCCTTTGCACTGACCGCATCCAAACAGTCCTGCATCTTTCACTTTGCTTTTTTTTTCGAACTGACTACGCTATTGACTGCCAAGGTCTTAACAGCTTCACAGGACTACTAAGGGGAGTGGTTAAGGCACAGCCGATTTTATTTTGGCAACTAGCTCAAGGGTGGAACGTGCACCTCGGCTTGGGTTGTGGTCTGATTTGCAACTTTCACTCTGTTATCAGTCCCCTTTGTGATAACTCTACTCATGTTACATATCCGAATATGTTATCACCATTTATGAACTTTCTACAAGCAATGGCGTCTTTTCACTACCAGTTAAGACTACCATCTCTGAGGGCTATATCCAAAGTATATAGTTTTTCTGCGGATCCTCCGAGAATAACACTTTCATATACCTATACATACATTTACTAATGTTGAGCCCGTATTTTTCAAACGAATTAAATGAAATCTTATAATTTTTATCTTGATTTTGATTTGTTACAGAAAGCTTTTCGAGAAGAACAACAGTAATTATGTCTGAAGTAATTGATAGCTTTAAGAGAATTGTACGTGACGATAACATATAAAAAGGAGGTATCTACAAAAAGAGTTGGTCGCTGTTTACAATACGAAATAAATACATAACATTTTATGTAAAAATCCGTCGATATAATTATTGAATATCCATTCAATCGAGCGCGACTGCATTAGACAAGTATTTAGCCTGATGACCTAATGCGACAGTGAAAAGACCCGTTAGCGTCAATATGGCTACGCGCAGTCTGCGTTGCATCACCACACTTCATTTATACACATTATAATATTTATCTGTAATGACGTAGATTAACTTGAAATTGTAAGTCTATGTAATTTACTAATTATATTGCAAATACTTTATCATTTATTTCTTAATTACTAGTTATGCCTTACACCTGTATTTTTTTAAGTCAAAAAAATATTTTCTCAATATGGGTGCCCGCGGTATGGACAGATTATGAGGAGAGATGAAAACCATGTAACTGAAAAAGTGTTGAGTATGTTTGAGGACGGATGTACGAGTAGAGGAAGACCGAAAAAGGTATGGATGGACTGCGTGAAAAATGATATGTGCGTAAAAGGTGTGAATACTGAGATGACATTTGACAGGAGAGAGTGGAAAAAGAAAACATGTTGTGCCGACCCTACTTAGGTGGGATAAGGGTAATGATGATGATGATGAGTGCCCGCGGTTTACTAGCGTTTAATTTTTATATTTGCGAGTTAGTGTCTACGTAGTTAGTACTGAACCGCGCATCACTGCACCTCCTTGTATAGGCATTCACGTTTCGGGCTTCATCTGTAATGCTCGGTTTTCGTCGGCCGACTCACCCACCTTTGTTACCCTGCGCTGCTCCTTCATGTTTCTCGTTTAGTGTACTTTCTGACCTATATTTTGTATGGTGCTTTGCTCTTAAGTGTTTTAGTACGGTATGAGAACTCTTTCAATGAGTAAGTTATAGAATGTTAGATGATTTCTTCCAATTTGACTTGAACGATATTGTATAACAAGTAATCTCTTTATCTATCTATATAATATAAATATCAGTATAGATATTGAGTTATTTGCATTCTAAAGTTATTAGTCAGTAAGTTTTAAACGACTCATTTCATGCTATTTATGTAAAGGGCAAACCGTCACAAAGTCGTTCAGTGTCCGCTTTGTCAATCACTTGCTCCACTTACGTTGCACTGCCTCTCGCCGACGGCGTCAACTACATTACTCGTATACCTCAAAATTAATGGTCTGTTCCTAACGCAATTACATTTCTGCTAAACATTAAATGTATAAATAACATATACGTTATTTTCTTTTATATACCTGGCTAACAGTTACGTCTTCGACCGCGTTTAATCACAATATAAACTCAGTAATGCCCCCTAGTGGCGAGTTATAGCAAGACGAATAAACATTCTGTATAAAACAGGTATGCTAATTTTCATGGTAATCGGTCAAACGGTGTTGGACTTCATTAAATCTCATATACATTTTTATGTATACAGATGTCGGCGGTAGACATTATGAAGTAATTTTTTAAATACATATAATTCCAGTTTATCAATCAAGGATGTAGTCCCCAAAGATTAATTTGTTTTCAATTTCATTTGTTTTAATGCTATGAAATATTTTTTCTTATTTTGTATATGTTGTATTATAGGGTTTGTGTCAATTTTTGTTCATCGAACTTAATTTAACCTTAAATACACAAATAAATATAAAATCATTCATAACTCCGTATTGGGTGAGTCTCAGCTTACAAAACCAATAAAGTAGGATGCTTCTGTCCAAAGTACTCTCTAATTATTAATGAAGCCAAAACTATTTCACGTATTTGAAATTTTCCATCGGTGTTTGTATGCGGTGTAAGCAATGTGGTCGCTTTCCGTTTTCCTTTCAATCAATGCCAATTTGTGTTGGAAACAATGGCCGGTGTCCGCAACACTCGTAGCGGGAGGAAATGCTGTAATCGTCATTATTGGCTACTTTTATCTCTACAAGTAATCATTACAGAAATCCGTTTGATAGCTTCATATTTCGAAAACTTTATGCAGTACTAGCATTTACCTGCGGCTTTCAATGCGTTAATATAAATTTGATTAATACTACGGAAACAGTTTTTTCTAGATGTACGTGTATGCAAAACTTCATGGTGACTGGTTAAGTAGTTAAAGTGTACCAAACTAATTTACGATTCATTCTTTTACTTGAATTTAATATGGGCTCTAATCATTCGCTATTTTTTGCTAAAAACAAACGAAACTAAGCTTTTTTTCTCGCGAACTGACTACGCTATTGGCCTATCGAGGCCTTAATAGCTTCACCGGACTACTAAGGCGAGCACTTAAGACACTCAGCCGATTTTATTTTCACAGCAAGGTCTAGAGTACACGCCACACCTTGGCTTGAGCTGTTGCCTAGTTCATGCAAATCGCGACCTAACTGAGCTAAGCTACATATTCACACATATATGAGTTATGCCCGGTTTATGAGGTACTTAACTGTAGTTCATTTTTGTTTTGAACTGACTACGCTATAGACCTAGCAAGGTCTTAACAGCTTCAACCGACTATAGTTTATTTGTTCAATTGCGTTATCGGTTCGATAACTTGTCATAATGCGTTTCTGAACACACGATCATACGATAAATGTCAGTAAAACTCAACGGACTATTTGACAGTTTATTTTAAGGATAACTTTGTTGAATCAATAACTATTGGTAACCGGTAACCGAGTATCTCAGAAACCGGGCATAAGTGAAATATACATTTGTACCAAGCATATATTATATGTAGGTATACCTCAATAACTGGTATATGTATTTCGTACCGAGCAATTAAACTATTAAGCTCATTTCATATTTGGCTGTATTACAAACAACTAGAGCATGCCAAAGTCATGAAAAACACTACACAGTCATAGTAATCTTGTTGAATTTTAAACCTCTGTAATAATATGTATTAAAGATTTTTAGGTGTGACCGTCTTAAGCATTTTATCTTACGTATAACAAACACTCTGAATATTTTATAGTTTTAGTGCAATAAATTCGGATTATTAATGTTGTATATACCAATAAACACTTAATCGAAATAATGTTATAAATTCACACGAACTATAATTTGTTTCTGTATAAACAGTGCTTTAAAAGGCCATAAGGTTGTTATAATTATGTAATTGTAGTACTATTTATTAACATTTGCAAATTAAACGATAACATAAATATTAATTATGAATTAAATGTAAATGGATTGGGTTATAAAAAGTTATAAAGTAAATACGATTAAAAACGTTTAAAAGTAACAAATTACTTATAGAACGATCATGGAACACTTTATTACACGCCTTTGTACGAATTAACAACAGTTGCTTGGCACTCGAACTTCTCATCTCGAGTAACAGTGTAAATAAGTAAGTTTTATTCACAGCCGTGGGATGGATAATGCGTTGCGCTTTTTCTCATACTCAGGGACGGATTTAGACTGAGTTATGGATGCCAAAATAATAACAAAAACCACACACTCTAATTTAATAATACATCAATTTCAATTACACAATATACATTCTATACTTTATAACGAGAAGTTCTGTAATTTAATATCGATTAAAAGACAAGTAATGTAGTAAAGTAAAGAGGAAACGGAGTTCAAATTAAACGAACTTTTTTAAAATGAGATACGCCATGTATATTTTTTATGTTGTGCCACAATTGGACAATTTAATATTTGTAGCTCGTAAACATGCTACCGATTGTTGTACCGTATTTTTATATATGATTATAACGATTTTGTTAATAAATTACGAGAAATTATCTCAGTATATATCGCGTTTTAATTCTCTACATTCTCTCTGCAACTACGAGCGACCACTACCTCGGCGACAGTCCACAATCACTTACTACTCAAGAATAATACTTCTAAGTACAAATAAAAGAGACATTCGCTACAGATGTCAAAGACATTTATAAAACATTCATCAAAACAATGCTACCGTTTGTGTGGGACGAATGCAATATTTCTATTCAAAAAACATTATTATTAATTTCTAAAAAAAAAAGACAAAAATTTCCTAATTTTAAAAACTGTTTATTAGAACCACATAACACGACTACCTTTTAACTTTTAAATGTTTTTTACGGTACGAGAAATCGATATCACGAGAAAATAAATAAATATTTCTTTAGTTATGAAAATCTCTTATCACAAAAATGTATATTTTACGTTATAAAGCACTGAAAATTGATATGTTGACGTATCTGCATTATTAAATCGTAGAGGGAATTAATTAAAAATACATGGAGGGAATCTTGGCCCCCTGGACGGCCTTCCACGGTACCTACCACCTCTAAAACTTCGTTACTTTAGCCGCTACGGTTTTTGACCAAACAACCGGTACTCGAGTAGTCCCCGTTAACTCGAATGAAACCCATTTCTTATGTGCGTACGAGATTTGATGTGTTTATTTAATTTGTGGTCGATGTATGTCACGTGAGTTCTTAGAATTTTAAATGTACTGTTCGAAATACATAAATAAATATAAGTATATGTTACGGATACGAGAATTATTGTCGAATTACGGTTTTTCATGTATCAGTGATTTATGTGAGGTGGTATTAAATAGAAAATTACAGTGTTTCGTGAAATAAAAAAGGACATACATACGTATCCTTTGATTTTAACCTTTTTTGTAGCCGATATCGGTTAGGAAGAGCAGATGGGACGATTTTAAAACCACTTAAAGTAAATGCTAGTGAACACGTGGTGGTTGAATAATTCGATCTGCTGAATATCGATTTGATGTTGTCGGTTGAGGGTGAAAAAAAACATCATGAGATAACCCAAACTTGAGAAAAGTTCTTGCAGTACCTCTGTATGTGGAAAAAATATAGAGCTAGATTTATCGGAGTCTGAAATCGCCAATACGTCGTGGAAATTATGATCATTACTTCCGTCGGGAAGAGGCTCTTGGCCTAGCAGCGGAAATCTTATAGGCTGACGTTTTTATCTAATATTATCTACTGGTAAAAATCATAGGATTTATGAAAATCCGCTCTAAAAACTTCGTGGTTCTAAAAAGTTTCTATAATGATGATTTATCCAAGCAGCTACGACGATCTCAATTAAAAACAAGTTTACTAAATATTAAATACGGAATTAGTAGATATCCAAAATCGAAAAAATATGCTAAAGTACTATTTATAAAGTATCCACAAAAGCATGACCTTTATATTCTATCAAATTAGCAAATGCATTTTGATGTCATGTCCTATATAAATGGCGAAATCATAGCTCGAAATATTTCTTGAACCGGTTTTGAATCGCGTGTTCACGCTACAAGAGGCTGAAGCCGATAGGACCGATGGAATGGATGTCTTAATATTATTCGTTCATTAGCGTATATGTTCGTTCGACTGTAAAACAACCAATTTAGGAATGGTGTTAAAGCCGCTGGTCATTGAATCTGAGGTCATCGTCTTGCCTATAAAATCATCATATTTCTGACATGAATTTAATGATAGACCTACGGCCATAACCTAAATTATCTAAGTCATTTTACTAAAAAATTAGGACATTTATATTCGCGGTAAAAATGACAGAAACATTTAAGTTATGCCAAATATGTAATGATTGATTCTATCACCGTAATAAATAATTCTCGCCTCTATAATAATCATAATTAGAGTCTATTTTGTTATAAACTGACCAAACAACACCTTATAGCGTAAGCTGCGTATTATAGCGGTATAAAAGCCAAAAAAAATATCGGACGTTCGCTGATCTCTCCCCAATATGTGGGGTTCAACGACTCGTATACTCTATTAAATAAAATAGCAATGAGTACCGCACGTTTCGATCTTATTGTTAGTTCTAAGTCATTTCGACTGTGACAATATAATTTAAACAGTAAACGTGTTGTAATAGAGATCGTTGTTGTTCGCGTTTACATTGTTTGGCCCGGTTTCGGTTGATTTCTTCAAGGAAACGGCGAGTCATCGCTCGATGCAGTCGAAAATATTGCGCTAATAGTTCAACTGTGTTACGTTTGGGCAATTTCTTTACGACTTGTCTAAAATTTCTCTTGAATGCTTCTCGATTAATAGGATTTGACGGCTCTGTCTGCAATCGGTTGGAATTCTTTTAAAAATAATTTTTAAATACGTCGTTGCAAAAACATACCCAGTTTCTATTGAATGAAATTTTCTCTACTTTTTACCGATCGAAAATACTACCAACAAAAAATATACCTTTCTGATTCGAACAACTTTCCAATTAACGTAACGTATTTAATTTTATCACTTTTCTTATTTATTCACTTATTTATGCATTTATTTTATATCCCTCGATTAATATCCCTATAATTAATCTGAGCTGTTATACATATTTATCCTTGAGAGGGTTATGTAAGTTTTCATCGAATCGTTCATCTTTATTCTTCTAGTCTGCGTAGTCCGGTGAAGCTGTTAAGACATTGCAAGGTCAATAGCGAAGTCAGTTCGAAAAAAAAAAACTTCTAGTTTAAAAATGTTACTAAATGGAACTAATTAATATTTGAAGTAAATATTTGCGAGTCATCTAACGAACAAGGAGTTTGAGTTAAAATAACGAAGTGGCTTTTCTTTCGAACTGACTAACATTGTTGTATATTATAGTGGACGCTACTTAGCACTTCCGCTTGGAATTGATTGAACACTATTACGTCTAAACGTGTTTCGCTCCTTCACGGATCATGTTCAGATCGTTGTAGACTCGCCCGCTCGCATCGGAAGATCGAAGGAGCGGAACACGTTTAGACGTAGTAGTGTTCAATCAATTCCAAGCGGAAGTGCTAAGTAGCGTCCACTATAATATTTAACTATGGATTTCCGCAAAGTAACGCCTTCTTCAATCAAATAACATTGTTGGCCAGATGGGACTTCACAGCTTCACCTGACTAGGTAGCGTTTTAGTAGATATCAGCAAACTTTTCTTGAGAAACACTCTGGTACACAAGGGTTCAAAATAGAGATATTACACTGATTAAAATATTCGAATACCGTTACTTATTCTTATATAACAAACTGAAATATAATATAAAAATAAAAAAAGACCTTTTCAAGACAATATTTATGTTGGTAACATGTCTTATATGTTTCTATACGTTCTCGAATTTATGGAAATTATGTAAAGCATTTTATCGACCGAACCACACCCAAATTAGCATGAACCGATAGTTCGATTAGCATAACAGGATCTCTGGCAGGATCGTTTGTGACATTTGCTGGCGATCCATGTTACTATGTTGTATAATGTGTGTGCTTTATGCCAAAAAATATTTGAATAGCTGTCATTTACAAGCATTGGGTACAGCACTCCTATTCTCAAAAATCTATAATCATCTCTTTAGTACTTACCTACTTAATGTAAAGAACCCGTGTATATGTGCACGGCAGTGTCCCCGCCAAGGCGAGCAAAAAAGCGGCACGCCTGTACCGTCCTTCTCTCGAAGAAATTCTGGCCTTTTTAACCCCCTAGAACTTCGTTGTGGATAAAACTAGAAGCCTGAAATAGACTGACTTAGCAATCGCACTAGACAGTGCTATTTAATATAACTAGTTGTTACCCGCGCGCTTTTAAAAACGTATTAAAGAAATGTAAAATTATGCGTAGGTGTGTACATTACAGAAATGATTTTTCAGAAACATTTGTAAGTACGACACGCACGGCACATATACGAATATAATATATTTGTCCAAAAAAGCACAGACTTAAGCAGCAGTATAAGGTTCGAACAGAATTTTATTAATTAGATAAAAGTTGTTACTTTTACATCGATAGTATATAACTTAATACTTTGTTTTAATTCAAGTAAACTTAAAAACAGGTTTCGTGACGCAGTTGTAGTAATTATAGAGTTGAATATTAAGTTGAAATGCATTAGGTTCGATTCCTGCACGGAGAGCGCCGGAGGCCCACCTTCTCTCCCCTTCCTCTCCCATCCCTCTCCCTTCCTCCCCCCTCCCGCTTACCCTCCCTCTCCACCCTCCCTCTCCCCCTCCTTCTCCCTCACCTAACCCTTCCCCCTAAAGGGTGGCAACGCACTTGCGACTCCTCTGGTGTTGTTAGTGTCCATGGACGGTGGTGATCACTTAACATCAAGTGACCCACCTGTTCGTTTGCCACCTATGACATAAAAAAAAATGGGTTCGTTGTAATAGCGTAATTTTTTTGTGTACTGGGAGATGTTATATCCTATAGTATGTATGTATATTAACTGTTCGCATACAATAGTGAAAACTATGCTTATCTATAGTAATATTATAAATAGGTAATGTTTCTGAGTTTGGATGTTCGGAATAGTCTCTGGTAGTACTGATCCGATTTTGAAAATTCTTTCACTGTTATAAAGGTATATGCTCGAGTGTTACATACTATTTATTTTGGTAAATACGTAGGTATATGTAGTATTTTGTAAAGATTCTTCGCGTTTGTAAATACAATGGGAAACCGTAACAACCGAATTGGCGCAGACGAAGTTGCACGGGTCAGCTAGTTTTGGAATAAAAACATTCGAGCTAATTGTACATATAAAATGCCATAATAATTTGTGTTAATTCTTCTAAAAATATTTTAATCTATATTGGTATGAAAATATTTGATTAAACTTCACGTAAATATCTGTGGAATGTAGTTTTTCTTTTATTTTATTTATTGCATTACCGGTGACTACTTATTTGTTCCTTAGGTTGTCTTTTTATAAGTTTGCATTCATTACTCTGAAGGATTATGGTGCTGGTGATTATGGTGATAATTTCCTACGGTTTGTGATGTCATAGTTTCGTATTCCGACGGGGACTGAACCTTTACGTAGGAGGAAAATGTTCTAACGATTGTTTCAATTGCTCGTTACACTACCACCGTTTTATTTGTTTGAAAAGTAAATTCAATCGCGATAATGTAACTCCTGCAGATGCGACTAATGGGTGACTGAATGCATTGGTGACATCAGACTGACGTAAGGGTAACAGTTACAGTCCGTTTACGTATAGTATATATAAATAACATGTTTACAAAGTGACCCTTAATATAAAAGTTAGTAGTTTAAATGTGATAACAAGTTTTCAATCAATTAGTTTCGGTACTATAGTCTAAACCAAATAATAAATAATACCAAGAATATTGCATGCGTTTTTCGATGGTTAAACGGCTTCCATGGCAACTGATTGTTTATATAATACTACTCATTTATTTATTAGTGGTCGTCTGGAGTTCCGAGTTTGACCATAATTAATTCGCTTCTCTTTAAGTTTTAACGTTATGAGTGTTTTTCTACCAAAAAATTGTACTATTTTAATTCTAGGCATAAAGTAGTTTAGTAGACTTAAGGATGGTGAAGTATGAGGTATAGAGACTATATAAAGGGTTGTAAGTGATTATGAAAAAAAATACACTCAGTAGAAATGAAACCTTCAAAAATAAAGCGAGAAGAGCGTATGTCTCATTGTTCTCCAATATCCGATATCAAGCGAGATACTGCTCCCACTCTATCCGACACAGTGTTTACCCTCTCACTTTTCGTCACAAAAAAAGGTTGCCTATCAGAATTTCAAGGCCCTCCCATAAGAATTCTGACTATAAAAACGATTTCCAAAATTCTAAAACCAAGACTCCATAATAGCTAGTAAATAAAATAAATATATGTAAAGTCTTTTATCTTTCATATTTGTATATACATGTAAATATTTATTATGTAAACTATTTTGAAACTATAGTCCATGTACCATGTTACATTTCCAGTTAAAACGTATTATCAATATCCAGGTATATAAGATACCATTTCGATTCAAAGAAGTTTAACTTTTAGTGTTCATTAGGGTTGTACGCTCATATTTTGGCAACTTATGGTAACAAATGGTTTGACCACATTTGTGGTTAGATGTGTGTGTAACAGGAATCTGTAACACGCTAAGCACAAGAAGGCAATTGGCTGTTAAGTGCAGCTGCTGGACCGATGACTGACAAGAGTGTTTTACTTGCAGATTAAAGCTGGCAAGGTCAGCACTAGGATTATGTGATTTTCTATAATTTAATGACACTATTTTCCTTTTCCAAAGGCAAATTGCAGTATTAGCATTTACGTGAGATGTTTCGGTAATCCACGATATCAAAACTTGTTTTTATCTTTCCGTTAAAATTACTAGTAACGTATGAGCTTGCAATATAAAATCATTACATATTACAAAACGAAGATCTCTGCCACGTCTGTCTGTCTGTCTGTCTGTTCGCGATAAACTCAAAAACTACTCAACGGATTTTCATGCCGTTTTCACCAGTAGATAAAGTGATTCATGAGGAGGTTTTAGGTATATAATTTGTCCTTTTTTATTATCAGGGCGAGATAAAGTCCGCTGGGTCCGCTAGTATTATACTAAAATATTATACTATTCGGTGTCCTGATAATCGTTATCAAGTTCATTATATCCTAAACTCGATGAATCTAGTTGCGATCAACTGTAACATAAAACGAACCTATAAAATTTAACAGGAAGTCTGCTAATATATTTGTTCACGTGCGCATGCGTGTGAAACAAAAAAATCTGGCATATGCGTGTTTTTTATAATATTGAACTTTATCCTATAATTATCAAAGTACTAATACATATATCTTAAATTTCGTTCGCATTTATTACATCACTATCTATATATTAACATATATTAACTAATTGTTTTAATTGTTTACTTTTTTTTTCGGACTGACTACGCTGTTTATCTACGAAGGTCGAACAGCTTTACCGAACTACTAAAGTGAGCGCTTAAGGCACTCAGCCGATTTTATTTGACAACTAGCTCAAGGGTGCACGGCACACCACGGCTTTGGCTGTTGCCTGATAAATGCAATTCATGACCTATCTGAGCTAACCTAAGGGAACTATTCATACATTTACTTGCTCAGACCCCTTATTTGAATTACATATCTCACTTCGGACTACTATTTCTTATTTTTACAATATAATATTTTTATGGTTTAGTTGATAGCGTGTTCGAATACCCGGACGTAGGTTCGAATCCTAGCAACTAGGTTGGAGCTGTCGGTGATGGGAAACATTGTAATTAAACCATGGCTTTTTCTGAGTCCGTCTAGCTAGCTACTTAGGGTGAAATCTATAGAGCGTACCCAGCCTTATCTTATCCTTAGCTCAGGTTAAACTTCGCTAAGTTGTTATTGAGTGCAATCTTATGTTGCGAATTTATAGTCTAATTATGCTAAGCATGTTATTAAAGCTAATCAGCTTTATTTTAATAGCCCGTCGAGCCTGTAAAATGTCTTTAATTGTAAAAAATATATAGAACCACGCGTGTTGAAGGAATATTGATATAATGAAAGAAATAAGTTAACCGAGAATGAAACAAACAATGGAAGTCTTCTTGATATTTACACAACGGAGGATCAAACCAATAACAATCAAGTAATAACGATACTCAGAAAAGTATAAAAATGTATACAAAAAATAATATGAGGCAATGGCGAAATCGGGGTGGTAGAGCTTTACAGCCTGACTGGGTCGCAACCACCATGTATATGGCGAAAAAGCCCGTCATAGTGATTCGCTTCTGCGGGTCGCGTTTCGGGATCAGCCTGTGCATATCCAGCTTTTCGCAGGCCGGCATGATAGTGGCGACCGGCGATGAATAGTGTGTCACTCGGTGGTCGCCGCTATTTTTTGATTGTACTGTGCTTACCATCAGGCACAGTGCAGTCATTTTGCCGTGCTACAATAAAAAAAATATTTTGTCATATTTTTTTTATTCGCATAAGTAATGCATACATTTTTCGTATATCGTTGAATTTCATGACTTGAACTTAGCTCACTACAAGCTAAGTGAATGCTAAGGTTGCGACTATAAATTTGAACTCTGGACTTAAGGCCGATATAAGTCCGAACGGGCTCTATAGATTTCACACTTAAATCTAAAAACACTTGGGAATCAGCCTCCTATACATTTAGTGTGTTTACCATCTTAGACCTCGTCATAATTTAATATTAGATGAGTTTAGGGAAAAGTTAAAACCTATATAAAGTATTTAAAAAATATTTTAAATATACTATACTAGCGGGCCCGGCAGACGTTATCCCGCACTGATTATAAAAAAAATCATAGACAAATTATATTACCCGTTCCTCTTAAATCACTTTATCTAACGGTGAAAACCGCTTGAAAATTTGTTCAGTAGTTTTTGAGTTTGTCGCGAACAGACCGACAGACGCGGTAGGAGACTTTGTTTTATACTATTTAATGATATCCTTGAATTGGTGACCTTTTTAATTGTAGTTTAAAAATTAGCTAATCAGAAGTAGTTTTACTTTAAAAAATTAAAAAAAAAAAAAAAAAAGTATAAATAGTAAATAAACGAAGTATATATTTTAGGTTTAGCTGCCGAAACGATTTGCATTTATAGCACGGAATTTTACTTACATTAAACGACTACTTGATATACTTAAACCGGTATGGAATAAATAAATAATTAATCTACATTAAATAACTTACAGGAAATTATACATTACTGCGTCATAAAAATAGTAAACAGATCCAAAATTAATTAATTTCCACATAAAACAGTCAGTAATTTAAAATGAATTCCATTAAAATACAGTGGACGTCATACTTTTGTACCGCTTTAAATGTAGCTGTGCAGAAAACAAATTAAGGTATAAAATACATTTTATATTATATGTACTACCTGTGCCCGCGACTCCTTCCGCGTGGAACCTAATGTAAAAGAAACAATGACTAATAAAATCATCCTTATGTATTAAATCCATTTACGTATATACTTTTCTCTTATAATTAAAATTACCATAAATTTTGATAGAGTGAACCGATTTTAATGAAACCAAGAATGAATGTAAATCGAGTACATGCTTTATGATGTGAAATTTTATCGTAAACGCAGTAATTTAGCAGTGATGCGTGTTCAAACAAACAGGCAGGCAGAAATGTCTGTAAATGATTGAAATGTATTGCTTATTCCAAGAGACTTGCAACAATTTTTTTCACAAAAACCTAAATAGTATAAACACGTTAGATTTACATTGTTATTATGTGTATAGATAACATAAAGACAATTTAAGGATAGATAAACGAATGCCAATTTTAGATTCCTATATTGAAGTTATACTTCTTTTGGCGCGTTAGAGAAAAATGATGAGAGTACATTTTTACGATGCGCGCGCACACCGTCATGTAAAACCAACGCCCTGAAGTTAGCTATAGTCAACATTTTGTTTCTTTGTATCTGTTGTTTGTATTTCTTTATATTAAAACTTTCAATGTATTAAATACCTTCTTTCTATTGTCAGTGTCGCTTTTTCTACAAACGTGGAATAAGGCGAAAAGATTTGTATCTTGTTACGCCAAAGAAGTATAACTTCTAACGCGTGTACATAAGTAGACAGACATTTTTTAAACATTTATTTGTAGTAAACTATTAACTACATGCGGCCATAAAAACTGAGGAGGACTTTACAATAATGAATATTTAATTATAAAGATTTCACTGTATTTCATTATCATGATTATTACTTTATTTTTACTAAATTCGAATCTAACAAAGTATCCATTAGTATTTTTTTTATCATAAATATAAAATAATTATATAAGCCAACTTAAAACTGAATTTGTATTTAAGCCTTGATATGGAAATTAAAGTCAATTTATTACGCTAATAAATTTATTATTGTTATCTTATAGTTTTTATCGTTTTATATTATACTTTAGCTTAAACACAATGATTGATTACTTTGTCGATTTCTGTTCATCAGTTATTAGATAAGGGATCGCATTTAACGCACGTTAAAATTATAAACATGTGTTTGGGTTTATCTTGTTTTGATCAGAATAAAAAAAAATCCTTATATATTTATAGATATTTGTCATCCATCGAGGTTTATTGTATACTTCGTAAGAATTATTATACATTTTTCAATAGTATATTGCATACTAAAATCAAAATCAAAAGTACTTTATTCAATTTAGGCCCTGAGAAGGCGCTAATGAATGTCTAAGCTACCATCGGTTCGAAAAAACCACCGAGAAGATCTAACAAGAAACTCGATTTGGTTTATCTTTTCATTCGTTCGTTACTTTATTGTTTGACAAATATTTTATTCTATTTTTTTTGTTACCTTACTTGATTCTGTATACAGATGTATAGAAGATCAATTGTATAGTCTTTCAAAATTATATTTTTTTTAAAATTAAACGAGTGCATTAAATGTTTTTTAAAGCTAAAGAAATATAACTTCTTACATGCGGACTTAAGTACACACATTTTTTTTTAATATAACTGCTACATAGTTGTAGAGATTACGTGAATTCAATCCTCAGATAGATCGCGAATTGCATGAGCCAGGCAACAACCCAAGCCGAGGTGTGTCGTGCACCCTTGATCTAGTTGTCAAATAAAAACGGCTGAGTGTTTTAAGCTCTCGCCTTAGTAGTCCGGTGAAGCTGTGTGAAGCTTAGGTGAAGACCTTGAAGGTCAATAGCGTAATCAATTCGAAAAAAAAAGTGAATTCAATCGAATATAAAATAATCTATTGAGCTCTATAGTATTTGTATAGATTATCATATAATTTGGTCACCAACAACGTTTTTATCAGTCTATAACTCTGAAGATAAAACTGGCCAGTTTCTATTATTAGTTTAAAAAAAGTTCCTACGTGATCGCAACCATGGCGGTCACGTGGTAGATAACTCGTTATAGCGGTTTGGTTCAGTGTGTTGCGCCATTGCGTTTCGGGATTAACCAGTGTATATCCAATTCCAGTAAAATAGCGGCTATTGCTGCGGGCTGTTTTACTAGGAATGTAGCGTTTTTACCGTCAACATCGATGCTGTCTATCTATGCTATGGTTAGTAATGGTTAAATAAAAATCAACATTTTTAATTATTACACAATTTTTTTATAGTAACGATGCACTATGCCCGATGGTAAGCACAGTACAATCCAAAAACAATAGCGACCACCGAGTGATACACTATCCATCGCCGGTCGCCGCTGCCATGCCGGCCTGCAAAAAGCCGGATATGCACAGGCTGATCCCGAAACACGACTCGCAGAAGTGAATCACTATGACGGGCTTCTGCGAAAAGCTGCAAAAAATAAGATTAAAAAAAAGTTATTTTCGAAGTCTTTTTTTTTCGAACTGACTATGCAATTGACTTAGCAAGGACCTAGTAATAGCTTCACCGGATTACATTTTTAAAGTCTTAATGGTACAATTTCATAAGTACATTTCAAATGACAAGGTGCACGTCAACTTTTCTTAATATTTGTCAAAGTATTCCAGCAGAAAAAGCAGCGAATAGATGTCTAAATATATCATGATAAAAAGTTTTATAATTTAATTTTAGATAAATATTAATTAGAGACTCGTCTATATTAGCAGTACTATTAAGCCGTAACAAATTTGCGAATCATAGACTAAAAATAATAAATCCATAAACAAGTAAAATTATTAACGAAGTAAAACAAAAAGTTCCAACTGTAAAATATTGATCTTTTTTTAATTGAATTAATAAACTGACATTCTTCACGTTTTTTTCGATAAGGCGTAGTCGATTGTTGATATATCTCTCTAATGCACCGTTCTGTCACGACCTAATAAATAATTCAATTTATTAATTAAAATCAATTCTATTCCCTATACTAAATCCTAGTATAATTTGTTAGTATAACGTTTCTCATAGTTTCCACAGACCGAATAATACAATAAGTCGTCCTTTTTTCAGAAAAATTATATTATAGGTTTTGATAGCTTCTATTAGCACAGGACACACTTATAGATGTTGAAGAAAACAAATGTAGTTACATATTTGGCTTTTGCATATTATATTGTTATTATATAGTAATATATAATTTTCTAATAATTGTTTTTTTTTTTAAATATAGAACAACATTTAAATGAAGGGATGTTTTTTAAAGCGTTCCTAAACGCAATCTCGATGTTTTATCAAGACTCACTACCGTACGTTTTCGTATATCTGTACAAAAGTGTTAAGGAATTCACGTTCTTTAGAAATAAGGCGGCACGTGTATTGGTCAGATATGAAATTCTGCTACAAAACACGTTCTTATAGATTACAAGATAAAAGTAGATATATTGGTTGAAATTTATGGTCAACTCTGTACTGCGATAGATGTATTAACGACACAAAATAGAATGTAACTGCAACGTAGTGAACTTATTGTCCTAAACGTAATTTTTTTTAAACGTACACAATGTAACAGACAGTTGTCATAACTTAAAATAGGTTATATATCAACGACGTAATTAAGAGAAGCACACTGATTTGATTTAATGTAATCGGTTTAATTGCTAAAAGCCCATTGCGAGTAATGAGTTATTGTGACGTCACCATAAACCCAAACCCCTACTACAGTGGAGCCCTTCGAGTTTTCGAACAGTAACAGTTTTCGTTCGAAAGTTCACGTCCAATGTAAAACGCGCAAGTTACTATGTATTTATAATGTACAAGGCATAATGGACTCTCGTTTGACCCGAGAGAAGCGTGTCCGGGGTCATTAAGATTTAGCATTTAGCACTACGATAACATATCTTTTTAACGCCTGTAAGTTTGTTACACACAATATTGTTACTACAATATTTTAACGAAATGACTGTCGTCTTTAGTATAAATTATATACCAAAAAATATATTTTTACAGTTTTCATTTCGTATATACTCCAAATGTATCAATTCTCATAAAATGCTTTTAGTGGATAAAATTTATTGGTCGCGGTGTCTGGTCGTTATTTACGAAAAATTCCGCAACAAATAATCATGATACGTTCTGTAGTTTTGCCGTGATTGAATCTCAAACGGCAATGATATAAATATCGATCCTTTAATTAAAAAAAAGAAACGACTAAAAATCTATTTTGTCCGAAGACGCGTTTAATTTATGACCATTTGTTTGACTTAACTTTATCTTAAATATAAATTAAGCGTTTTAAGTTAATTCTAAAATAGTGTAATTATATAGTTATTTAGTCGTTGTAAAAATATCACCATTATTGTAACATAAATAGGTTTAAATAAGCATTTAAAAGATCCGTAGTTAATTCAGTTTTTTTTATAAAATAGCTTATAAAATAATTTAAATACAGACGAAGTAACAGCATAATGCACTACAATAATTACTATAGATCTGAATAAAGTTGCAATGTAATCGAATAAACAACGTACTTAAAAAAAAAATGTCATAATTTTGTATTAATGCATTTTTTTATTAAATCAATGTAAATAACATAATTACTTTTTTACTAAAACATGGAATTATTTCACATTACTTCACTTTATTAACTATCTTCGGAGAATAAGTTTGTCACACGTTTAAACCAAAAATATTGTATTCTTTTCGCAACTTTTATTTGTTTTTTGGTGAAAACTCGAGAAACGAAAATTCTGATTTAAGTCATTTTTGGATGAAAGGAGCGATACAATGAATTTAGACGTAAGTAATTTATTTTTGTTTACTAAAGGTCAACTACAAATCTTGTATGTGAGATATCAAATAGAGAATCTTTTTTAAGAAGAACAAATCGATTGAATCAATGCGTTTTACAAACACAAAACTATTTATAAACTTCGGTAGTAACATAGTTGCGGATTCAATGTCGAAAGTCGGCTGTTTGATAGATTCACCTGTGTCGGTCTGCATTCCTCGTGTACCGTTACGAACCGACCCACCGACTATGGCTTTTATTTATTTTACTCTACGCTTCGCTGACAAGAGCACACTCTGCGATTTTACCTATGGACGTGGATACGTAACCTATAAGTGAGGTGTGTCCATGCGCATCTTATGAGTATATATTACCATATCGGCAATTTTCTACTATGCATGTAATAAGAATCTAAATCTAACGTGTCAAAACTTTTTAGATTTCTATGAAAAAAAAATCCAGGTGTCTTGGAAGTGATAAAATACATTTCAACTATTTTTAGAAATGTCTGTCTGTCTGTATGAACACACATTACTGCTAATGTACTGTGCTCACGATAAAGTATATTCTTGAGTAATATTTAGTCTTGATTTTATTAAAATCGATTCACTATTATAAGTTATTGTAATTTTAAGGACGACGCGACTTAAGCAGGATAGAAAGTTTTTTTTATTTTATTGTAGCACGGCAAAATGACTGCACTGTGTCTGATGTTAAGCACAGTACAATCCAAAAACAACGGCGACCACCGATTGACACACTATCTATCGCCGGTCGCCGCTATCATGCCGGCCTGCGAAAAGCTGGATATGCACAGGCTGATCCCGAAACGCGACCCACAGAAGCGAATCACTATGACGGGATTTTTCGCCATATACATGGTGGTTGCGACCCAGTCAGGCTGTAAAACCCTACCATAAAACGTTATTCGTTATTCAGCAGGGTGCACCTCGTGCAGGTGAGGTTGGCTTTGATGTCTCAAGTCTTAGATGTTATTTGACAAACCTTACACACCCCTTACACCCTTAAAAAAAAAAGTCATTGTTTTTTATATGAGGTTCCATGCGAACTGAGTAGCGAGCACAGCTAGTCAATAATTAATTATGCTGGTGTGTTATTTCAGAACAATTGCCGTCATAAACTGTTTCTAATTATTCTGCTGTTTTGTACGATAGTGCATTCTTAATCGAACTTCACGATAATGCAATTAATATCAGTTGTTCATATCATGACTTTGAGTGTGAGCAATATAGATTCCCTTTTATACTTATTGGTTGTTGTATAACGCTTGCTCATTCGCACGTTACGATAACACCGACCGACCATTTTTATTGTCAATAATAATAACAGACAGCGGGTGAATGACGCCAGGATAAAGCAGAATAAATTCGATTACTTATTTACTGCGTAGGAATAATGTATTGCATAATCGAAATAACAACCACCTCTGTTTATCTGTATAAATATAATGTTAAAGATATGGAATTGTGTGCACATCACTCAAAAACAACTGGATAGATTTTTTTTAGGTCTACATCTAAGACGCTACTTTAAAAAATAATCGAGATATGTTTTTTTTTTTAAATTTATAAAAGTTACATCACTTTAAGGTGTGTTACGTTTACCGAATATTATATAAGACAGACATAAAAAGTATATAATCACTTTATTGCGTATATAATTTTTTTTAAATCAGAGTTTGGTTAGTTATGTATATATTTATAACCCATATAAATATATTTCTACAATAATATTTTTAAACTGAATATTTATTAAGAAAAAAAAAACTAGAATAATAATTATTCTTTATTGAACATGACACATATTAGTGGATTTCGTAATATACGTTCCATATTTATATATCATACAGATACAAAACATCAAAAATGAATACAAACTGATGTAGGGTTTTTTTTTTTCATTTTTTAACATATCCGATTAATAATAAAAAATATTGTATTCGTTTTAATAAATTGTAAATGTGCTCATTTTGCTGTAAATATGTAAAATAGAATTTATAGCAAGTTTATAGTAAAAAAAAACATTTATCTATGATTTTTTTTATATTTATCATAAATTTGCTATAACATGAATTATGCTTTTAATGATGACTTATTGTTAACTAGCGATCGACGGCGACTTTGTACGCGATGATGAATATAGTCTGTGTTCTTAGTAATAGTGTAGCTCGGATCACCACTGCCGGACATTATCTCCTACAGAAAACCAAACTGTATCTCTTTCTAATAAGAGTATAATTTAACTACAGCCTAACATCATAACGATAAAAAAAATTTTTAAGAATGTCTGATGTTTGTTTTGGGGTGTAAGGGGTGTCGAATAACATCTAAGACTTGAAACATCCAAGCCAACCTCACCTGCACGTGGTGCACCCTGCTAAATAACGAATGACGCAATGGTGAACGCGGGGTGGTAGGGTTTTACAGCCTGACTGGGTTTTTTTTTCTCTCGAACTGACTACGCTATTGACCCGGCAGGGTCTTCACAGCTTCACCGGACTACACCCCGCAACCACCATGTATATGGCGAAAAAGCCCGTCATAGTGATTCGCTTCTGCGGGCCGCGTTTCGGGATCAGCCTGTGCATATCCAGACTTTCGCAGGCCGGCATGACAGCGGCGACCGGCGATGGATACTGTGTCACTCGGTGGTCCACATTGTTTTTAGATTGTACTGTGGTTACCATCAGGCACAGTGCAGTCATTTTGCCGTGCTACAATAAAAACAAAATATCATAACCTTATATTGCTTTTAAATTCAATTCAAGGGTATAAAAAGATCTAAATTCTTGTTATTAGAGTTTATTACCTAAAACGGTCTTCCCCGTCCTTATGAGTAATATATATACCTGATCATAATGACCGCGGACTTTATTTGCGTATTCTATAAGAGATTTTCCTGTATAATTTTAAAAGATTTCGACGAAGTAAGGAGGCTTTGACGTCAATCGGCTTTGTTAAGTTTATATACTTCATTATATAAATACCACTTCTTTAAAATTAATTACGTAAGTCCTAAATGTCCAGTTACCATTTATATTGAACTGGCTTCATTGATATACAAAAATCCAAGCTGCAGCACACTTCACGTCTAACAGCCGGCAAACAAAACTGAGTGCATAATTTTGGATGATGCATTCATTTCAAATAGTCTCGCATCGCTTACGTCCTTGTAAAAACAACTTTAAATCTTTCAGGTAAGGTTGAATTTACAAAATCATAAGTTTATCGCATAACTATAACCATATTGCGGGACGTTTTTAAGCGCTACTTTTATTCGAGACTGTGTGTTTTGGATTTTGATGTTATACTTCTTTTGGCGCGTTAGGGGAAAATGATCAGAGTACATTTTTACGATGTTCGCGCACACCGTCATGAAAAACCGACACCCTGAATGTATTACGATGCGCGCGCACGCCATCACGAAAAACCGACACCCTGAAGTTAGCTATAGTCAACATTTTGTTTCTTTGTATTTCAATGTATTAAATACCTTTTTTTCTATTGTTAATGTCGTTTTTTCTACAAACGTAGAATAAGGCGAAAGATAAAATTTTTGAAGACTTTTATCTTGTTACGCCAAAGAAGTATAACTTCTAACGCGTGAACATAAGTACACACACACTTTTTTATATGTCAATGACTGGCTTTTTATTTATTTACAAATGTAAATAATGCAACAGTCAACAGACCGATGAATAATATAATAACAATAATAAGAAGAAGTAAACTTTAATATAATAATAATGAAAAATTAAAATTATGTAATAGTAGTATACAAATATCGAGAAACATCAGGCAAAAAAAATAGAACAAGAATAAATAAAAAAGTGTAAATGATATTTTCTCGCGGTTTTGCTCCCGTTCATACAATTCACGTACATTTCATACAATTCATAAAATTCATACAATACGTTCGTTACAATTATAAAATGTTGCTGTTTTATTATTTTTGCATAGAGAGTGGATACAGGCAATGCCGGGTAGTCAAATGGAAATTATTAAAACGTGTGTTCTAAACAAAGTTGTTTTTCTATTATTTTTACACTACAAAATTACTACATAGTACCAGATAATAAGATATTTTTTTAAGCGGTGTTGTCTAAAAATTTGTACATATAACAAATCTAAACCTAACCGTTTCAGTTTATGATTTCTCGAAGAGGATTACGTGACGCATTTTAAACTTTACTATACCTACACGCAAATTATACGTACCTTTTAAGTAATAGAGTATCATCATAACACAGTTCTAGTTCGAGTAAATTGCAATAGTTTGTCTAAAATACTCCGAAACACGATAGTAAAATGCTAAATGTACTGTATTTTACAAGACGCTGTAAGTTTTATGAGAACAGTCACCTCGGCTGCAATTAGTGCCGTCTCTCTATTTTAATTTTATAGTTGGGAACTGGTTATGATCGTATAGACACTAAACGATGAAGCTTAGAGCGATTCAATATTGTTATATTACCTCGAGTTGCCAGTAAAGCATCCTTACTCATACGTATTATAAAACAAAACGTGGCAACAGTTCTCTCTCTGACTGTATAACCAAGTTTATTCGTAAATTGAACACTACTAAACCGATTTATCTGATTCTTTGAAATTATAAATATACTTTCTGGTCAGCCTTAACAAGAACGAAAACTGAACATGTGTTTTGCGACCGGTTGCTTTAAATGGTGGATGTACCAGCCTGCTCCAATTTTCGGTATCTCGGTTCATTGGTCCAAAACGACTGCTGCATAGACCAAAACGTCAGGAGTAGGATAAATACAGGGTGGATGAAATGGTGAAAGGTATGTGGTGTAGTTTGTGACCCACGATTGAAAGTCGAGGAAAAGGTGTATAAACTATTATAAAATCAGCCATCCAGACTGCTTATAAATGCTAGCTTACAAAAGAGACGAATGAGAAAAGACTACTTATGGCAGAGACGCCAATGTGTAAGATGTAAGATGTATGTGTGGTGTAAGTAGAAAATGGAAAAGGAGTAAAATGAATATACCATAGGAAGTTTGAAGATAGTACCAGTGACAGAGAAGTTAAGGAGTAATAGGTTGGCATGGTACGGGCATGTCATGAGGAGAGATATTAACCATATAACTAGAAAAGTTTTAAGTATGAAGGTGGAGAAATTTAGGAGTAGATAAAGACATTTACGCGACATTTAGTGAAGAGGCATTTACGCACCCCGGCATGACAACGACGACCGACGGAGAAGGGTGCATCTCTCGGTGGTCGCCGTTGTTTTTGGATTGTACTGTGCTTACCATCAGGCACATTGCCGTGCTACAAAAAAAAGACCGAAAAAGGTATGAATAAATTTTGTGAAAAATGATGTGTATAGTATCTATTATTTGGTGGAGGACGTCGGTATAACAGCAAAAAAGTGATTGCAAGTTTCTGTTTTTTAATTTGTTTTATTTGCTATGCTTTTCTTTTATAATATGTTTGTTTGATTGTTGTTCGCTGAATGGATGAGGGTGGCTCGTTCTTTTTGAACAACACTTCGATAAAAATACAAAAATAGGCTAATTTGTTCCTTTACCGCTTGAAGTATCCTATTACAAGATGCAACAAAAGCCAATGGCTCTGTAATTTTGCTGCAATGCTAAATTGTGGTTACAAAACGGCGGGTTCGACGACACTAAGTACCCGAACAATAACAAAGGTTTTGTCATCATCGTGTCGCTTGCGATTCTGCGGAATGTGAGAAATTATCAGAATTACATTAATAATTATCTTCCGAGTTCTTTGTATTATCATTCTTATTGTAATTTGTTTTTATTTTGGAACGAAATACTTTAACACGACTTGTGGTAGGAGTTGACTGGCAGAAATCGTCACGTAAGGTAAAAGCGTTATGCCCCTACATACGACTCTTTGATTGCGTGTGAGAATCGAAATTCGAGCAGACGAATATTATACACTGCTGTATATATAACCTCAATACTGAACGCGTGGAAATTTCATTAAAACTTTTTTCTACCATTACTTTTTTATATACTTATAATTTACTATTTAATAAATAAATTATTTTTCCTAAGATATTAAATGAAACTTGTTGATTTGATTTCTAATTTTCGTTAAGGAAATTAGTTTCTAACGGAAGTCCCCTATACACACGTTTTTGTTTTTATAATTCACTACTGAACTTTTATATCTTACTATGTCTATACACTCTTATATTTAACTAATTCTACGTGTTCAGATATCTTCACCTACAAATTTTTATTGCGATCAATTCGACGGTATTAAAATTAATTCGCTACAGCGCCATCTAGTGACGATTTACACCAAGAAAACTTCTGCATGAAAAAAACGAAGCTGTGCCAAATTTTGCCAATCTTTCAAGTGGTATTATAATTTAACTATTTCGCATATAGCAACGATATAAATATATTTGAGATTTATTAATATTTTTATTTGAATATATATAATATTAAATTAAAATAATTAGGGATTTAATTATCACCCATAACAACAGCAAGGTTAACTTGATTAATATATAATATCCTAATTATCTATATTATATTATAATTGTAATAATATTTTAATTTCTATTTTTTCGATAATTTAGAGTCTAATTTGTTCTATATAAATTCTACTAAATTATGATAATAAGGAAGTACAGTACCGATTTAAATGTCGATTACCAGAAAAATAAACACTTTAGAATTAATCCACTTATTGTTATTATACCTATTCGTTTTATATTTCAATAACAAAGTCATGAGACCGCGGAGATACACCTTTTTTTTTAAAATTTCCTATAAATACTAACTACAATAAAACACTTAGAAATGTTTATGAAATAGACATAATAGTAACGTGTAATAATGAGACATAATACACACGTTATCATACGATATACTGATTATTATCGGATAGTTGGCTAAGTTGGATCAGTTCCTAATAGCTTGTACACCACTTGATAGGTAATTAGAGATAATTTATGTACTAACTTTGTAGGTAGTAGAGCCACGTTTAATGGTGGTAGAGCCACGCCGAAACTATTGCAGGTTTCAGCTTGAATGGGTCGGCTCGTCTGGGGTAGTATTATACCACCCTCTCATAGAAAACCGACGTGAAGTAACAGTGCTTGCATTATTGTGTTTCGTTCGGCCAGTTAGAGTCCAGTCCAAAGGCCAGTCTCCCTCCCTAACCCTTCCCCCAAAAGGTGGCAACGCACTTGCGACTTCTCTGGTGTTGTTAGTGTCCATGGACGGTGGTGATCACTTAACATCAGGTGACCCACTTGTTCGTTTGCCACTTATGACATAAAAAAAAGAAATAAAAGCTATTACTGGTTTCAGCATAAATGGGTCAGCTCGCCCGGGGTAGCATCACCCACAGAGTACGTTAAATAAATAGAGGTCGCACTCGTTCTTTCCAATCAGCGCCTCTATAATACTAGTTTCGAACTAATATCTGTTGGTTATAAATGTATATTTATAGCTATGTATGTATGCATACAACGGTACTGCGTAAATCGTATACAAGTTATTGGTCATTTTTATTTGTAACGAATATATTCATCGTAAGGCAAATCTAAATCCAAGTATGTATATGCAGGAGTCAATGTTTATAAATAGATCCGGAGATACATAAAATTGTTTGTGGGAGGCAAGAAAATTTAAGGGAGCACACTCTCGTAACAGATACGTAAACAAAGAGAATGAAAGTAAATATTTGAAAGTTGTCAGTTTGAAATGTCAAAATTAATTGTCGTCCACCATATTTTGTTATCAAACTTGCCAAAAAAATTATATAACAGTGCCATCTGGTAAGTTGATTGATAACCAAAACTAGACGAGCCTTTTCCATACAAATCCGTTTCTGAGGAGTGAAAATAGCCTGGTGTCACCCTCTCAAAGAAAAACCGACGTGAAGTAACAATACTAGCATTGTTGCATTTCGTTCAGTCATTGAGAGCGCCAGAGGCCCACTCCCTAACACAGGTTGTCAACGCACTTGTGACTCCCCTGTTGTTGTCGTTTGCTTCCTATGATATATATTTTAAAAAAAAAACTAAAGTACGTAACTACTCACCTTGAGCCCTTTGACTTGACTTATAGGCATCGTTTTTGTTATCAATACCATAATAAATCATTGAACATCTGGGTTTTAAAGAGCTATTAATATTTATGTTTCCACGTTCAAAAGTATAAATATACAATTAATTTCTGTTTATGTCATCTCACAGGAAATATCTTATTTGAGTGTCTTTTATTCTTTCAATTACATACACATATTGAAACAAAAAGGTCGTTTGTTTGTCGAAACTAATCACAGAAACATCTGAATCGATTTTGATGAGACATTCTCACAAAAATAGTCAAAAAAATCTACGACTGAAGAATAAATAATGAACGAAGGATTATTAATCTAGATATATTGCATAAAGTTGCAGCCACCAGCTTGTGTAATAAATAACGCATATGAATAAAATTAATTTGTATGTTGTTTGTTCGGGTGAGATCTCCGAAATGGCTGAAGTGATTGTGACGAGAATTTTAGTGTCAAATAGAGGATTTCTCCAAGTATTTTCTAAATTACATTGCGCCTTTAAATACGACTTAAGTAGTTATTATAAAATTTGACGATGTTAACATAAAATCGGTAAAAGCGTTATAGGACGTAAGTAGTAATGTGAAATATATAACTTAAAAAATAAAAAACAAATCACAAGTAATCGAGTTAAAATACATAGTTCCCATTTTTAATAAATAATTCTCAAAAGAATAAATTCGTGCCCATCTAAAGTGATTCAGAATGGATCAATAACAGTAACACAATCATATATATTAATACGTGAAGCCTAAACTTTGTATCCCTTTTTAACGGAATTGCGCGAACGGATGAACGTGAAATTTGTCATAGTTACAGTTTATATGGAGGAGAAGTGCAGAAAGCTATTTATTTTATATAAAATGCATTAGAAGTACATTAAATTATTTAAAATATGCATTACTCACACTACTGCTTCAATTTTACACAACATATACACACATGTAAATAAAAAAGACATTTTGACATCTGTCAATAAAGGACTTCAAAGAAGGTTGTGAAGGAGGTTGCTATGCTCGACTGTATGTATTATTTGATTCTTACGTTCCAATTACCCTATTTTATTCTACATTCAACAATGATATTATAACATACAACTATTATTATAATATTTATTTATCCCTTTAAAAAATCAATGAACTATGGTCGAATTCGACCATTGGGCGCCCACTAGTATTAAAAAATAAGCCTAACAAATATTATAGATGTTGGAATTAATTGTGTTCCTAGTTACAGTTAATCACAGCATTCTTATAGATTAATTTACATTAATGAATAATAAAAAGTTAAAAAAAATAATTAATAAACGTAGGAAATAATATGATCAAATAACTTGATTTTGGTCGAATAAAATAAACTACGATAATTAGTGGCACTCATAATATGACAAATAATATATAAAAAAATGTCATCTGAGTGCCTTAAGCGCTCGCCTTAGTAGTCCGGTGAAGCTGTTAAGACCTTGCTAGGCACAATAGCGTAATCATATCGAGAAAAAAAAAATCTGAGCTTTCTCTAGATACTGTTTTGTAGTTAAAACAAACATCAATAACAAACCCGCGCAAGTGTTATCGTTGCTGATTAATACCTCTAATGATAATGCCATTAACAACAGAAAGTACCGGCACTTATCAAGTTTGAAAAATATATGGGATCTTGACAAACTTTGTAATACTTATCTATCTGTATCCACGCTTTGGTGATAACAAAATATTTGAGCAGTCTTATGAGTGTATAAAATATTTCTAATTTATTTACTTCGTATTATTTACTGACTAGCTGATAATCTTGGCTTCGTCTACTTTATTTGTTATCTTAACAATATGTTTTACGAGTATGTACACACTGTAGGTGGTAGAAGCTGAAGCTATTACTGATTGCAGCATGAATGGATCGGCTCGCCCGGGATAGTACCACCCTCTCACAGAAAACCGACGTGAAGTGACAGTGCTTGCATTGTTGCGTTTCGTTTGGTCAGTAACCCTGCTTCCCTCCCTTCCCATCTCCTCTCCCCCTCTTCCCTAGCCCCTTCCCCCAAATACATGCTAGCAACGCACTTGCGACTTCCCTGATTTTGTTAGTGTCTATGGACGGTGGTAATCACTTAACTACAGGTGTTCCATATGTTCGTTTGCCTCGTATGACATAAAAAAAACACGGAATAAAATAGGCATCACACCGCTTGCTTCACTTCTCCACAGTAAAATAACACCACTGAACGCGAAGTTTTATATATTTATATCAAATGAAGCGATTATGATATTTTATTATTTATTTATTTTATTCTTTAGGACCAAGTGCCTAAGAAGTGAAACTAAGTTTTTGTCGAAATCTATCCACTGTTTTTGAGTGAGTGATGCAGACCTCTTATCATGTTATTTTATTACAAGTAATATAGGAAATATGAAACATAAATCAATGATTAATCTAAATATTATTATTTCATTTATATCGTTAGTAAATTTGTAAATAATAAATTCATTGTATAGCATTGGTTATTTATTGATGTAGATTATTGTCCAGTCCTTCGGTTCAAGATATGTCGATCAATCGACTCGGGAGTTCCTTGAAAATCTAATTCTATTTTAATCCTACTACACGCATATTCATAATTTATATACAGACAAGGAAAAGCTTTGTACATCTTTCTACGTGATAACGTCTTATACATCGATGAACGCCGGCAGCACGTACGAAAAAGTATGACTCATTGTCACGTTCCTTCTGAACCGAGCGTACAAGCGATAGCGCGGTACAAGCGATAGAGAGGCGCGATCGATCTAAGCGTTCGGCTTGAATAGTATCTATCTCTCTTCCATCGGCCGATGCGTCCGAGTCGTCATCACCAAAAATGATCATCTGTAAACCGACTTTACAGGCAACTAATTTTTTTTTAATAATATTTTTTTCTAGAAAGCGTACCTTTAAATATAGATAGTAATATAATGGCATTAAACGAACTGAAGCGTTATTTGTTCATTAAATTCCATTACTTATTCAAAATTGAAACCTCGAAATGTTCATGTAAAAGACTTAACAAAAACCTGAATTAATGGGACGTTTCTTGGTATATAATAAGTTAATAAGTGTCATATAGCATTCGTTCAAACATGAATAGGATGAAAAAAACATATTTGAACTGTGACCCAAGGAGATTTAACGACTATCTGGTTTTAATCAAGAAGTTGTCCGCATCCTGTTCGGCTTGCGACGGCTAAAATAAAACATATCGAATTACATTTTAAGCGATCCGCCCGATGACGTTATTAAGGCTGTCTTGATTGACTACATTGTATATTCATATAAATTTAATATTTCTTGTATTAAATTTAACATACGGTATTTTTTAAACTTATTAAAAATAAAGATATCGTTAATAAATCAATAACTGCAGGTATGTTAAAAATATTATGTCTAAATAATCTATACTAATACGAGTATTATAAAGAGGTAAAGTTTGTGAGTTTGTGACGTTGTAAGGGGTAATCTCAGGAACTACTGTTCCGATTTGGAAAATTCTTTCAGTGTTATATAGCTCATTTATCAGGAAAGGTTATAGGTTATATATAGGTTATATATATATATCATCACGCTAAGACCCATAGGAGCGGAGCAGCAATGATGAATGTTGCAAAATCGGGGTATTTTTTCCTTTTCTGAGCCTCCGCTGCGTTTTGGCGCAAAATAACTATTCCACGCGTTCGAAGTCACGGGCAGAAGCTATTAACTAATTATATTATCTATACTAATATTATAAAGAGGTAAAGTTTGTGAGGTTGTAGGGGGTAATATCTGGGGAGTCGGAGAAAAAATGGTAAAACCTTTCTTACGAACGCTGCCTTAACGATGAGAGATATATGTTTGTGTTCTAGAAAAAGTTGTAGTTTGATAATGCCTATTACCGCCCAACGAAGTGGGCACGGGTCAGCTAGTAAAATACATAAATTACGACATATATGTTTAAGTTTTGTGGATAAATACCGTTTCGATGTCCGCATATTCAAATCATTCGGAATTAATGTACAATTGCCATTGAAATTGGTAACACTATTAGCTGACGATATAGGAAAATATTTCAAGCAAACCTGACGGTGAGAAATGTTCTTGTAGTAGTATCATGCGGGAGAAAATATAGAAATATGAATATTTCTGTAGTTGAAATTGTATAAGTTGTGGGCTGGCGTCATAATAATACCAGTGCTTTCCCTCAGGACGTGACGTACAGGTTTTTTTTTCTCGAACTGACTACGCTATTGACCTACCAAGGTCTGAACAGCTTCACCGGACTACAGAATACAGGTCAGCTATAGGACTCTTGCGTTATATATTATTTTTTATCTCTGAACTGAACGATTTCACTATAGTATATATATAAAAAGATATTCGACATTGGATTCTTAACTGTCAACTATGGATTTAAATGCTGCTTTATAATAGTGTAAGGAGACGGACATAGTGTTGTGCATTCTTTATTTTTCTTTTTACATTAGATATATATATATATATATATATATATATATCTAATGTAAAAAGAAAAATAAAGAATGCACTATAGTTATTCGGTCATGTACATTGCTAGCCGCGTTTATTCAAGTGTGGCGGAAACACCGATATTTCACGATAACAGTTTTATGCAAATTTTTGTTATTTCTCATTTCCCGCCTACATCGACGGTATGTTTTTAAACAATTTCCCCTTTTTTTTCAGGTAAGTGCTGGTATGAATCGAGAAATGCTCTCACATGTTTAAAGATAAGTAGTATTTTTAACATATCACGTGAGTGTTTTTATATTCTTTTTCTGTTTATACAACCATATTTTATGCGATAATATGTGTCAATTCACTTAAAAGTTTTTGTATTCTGGTTCTGTACAAGGTCTTGTTTTATTTTAATAAGCTTGGTTCGAAATTTGCTAAATTTACTAAGAATTCTATGCAACTGCTGAACATTTTTCATTAATTCTAAAATGGTGTATATGGTACTATTATAAAGAAAACGGAATTACGTTTGGCCTGTAATGGAAAAAGTAAAAAATAACTGAAATGGTTTTAAAAAAAAAAATCCACCTTAAGAAAGCTACATTTTCGGTGAGTGTTCGTAGTCCGGTGAAGCTGTAGAGGCCTCCAAAAAGGCCAATAGCGTAGTCAGTTCGACGAAAAAAAAATGGATCGGTGTAGTCTGGAAGTGTAGTAGGATAGTCTGGAATAATATGTATAATTAAAACGAATACAAGTAGATTCTCTTTCAGTTATTTTAGGTACATTTATCTATACGTTATACATATAAATATATTATTAACTGTAGGATAAAAAGTTATAACATATGTAATCTAAATTCAATTTACGCTACAAATAATTTTACATAAGCGGACATAATATACCCTATCAGTTGTTAAATGAGCAAGTTGTATAATCGTTTATGTGTACAGATAATTACAGTGTTTAAATGTGTTTGTTAGTTAATACAATCATAAATAAGATTTATCCCATGAATATTAACAGCCCGTCATCAGTTGTAGGATAGATTGAGATGCGATTTTGACTCCGCCCTATATATATATTTATATATATATATATATTTATAACAGTTCTGTGTATAAAGCTACAACTGAGACGAGTCCTAGTTCGAGTTCGAGTAGAGATTCAAGCGCATCTGAACATTTAAGGTCGTATACAAACTAGCTACAAGTTCGTATGTAAAATTCGAATAAAAATATTTTAGGGTGTTAGGTAGCTATTGGTATATTCTCCCTATGCTATTATTCTATATTCTATCATATCTACGCTGTGTATAACCAACGGTTCGTTGACTATCTTCTTATCATTACATAGTATAAAACAAAGTCTTCTACCGCGTCTGTCTGTCTGTCTGTTCGATTTTTTTATAATCAGGGCGGGCAACGTCTGCCGGGACCGCTAGTATATAAATAAAATGATAACGTTGTGCACGCATCTTTAAATAAGTATTGGATAAATTTTGAAGTGAAACTTCTATTGCGACTTCCAACAAGGTTGCGTTAAACGTTTAACGCTACCATGGAGGGGGTATGAAAGCACTGTTGCGTTAAACAATCAACGCTCCTGGGGAGGGGGAATAGAAAGAGACAGAACGAGAAAAATAATCAAACATTTCGTATCTTACTTTAGTTATTATAATTCATTGTAAATGTTATATAGATTTTGATATTTCTCCACTCGAAAATGATAATTAAGAGATGCGATCAATTGTGAATTGTAAGCAATGTTAATAAAGTTTGTCTTAAAGATACAATATGATTTCACTAAAAATCAATTTCTACCCCTTCCTATTTTCATTTCCACATTATGAAGTTTCACTTCTTCCGCGCGGAGGGACTCCACGCACTATTTTTTTTCTTAAAATAATATCCCTGTAATTTCATTTAATATAATATTATTGAACCTTTACCTTACATTTATTGATATACCAGTTTCAGCGACGTATTTGCCACTGACGAGTGACTATGAATAAGTCTAGTTTCAATCAACACTTTAAATATTTCTAAAAGTCGATTTGGTAAACAGATGTTGTGATTCCATTTCACGTAGTATTATTATATTACTAAATGATACTCCCGACTCTGTCTGCGTTGTTTATTATCCTAATAATATATTTTATGTCCAGAGAAAAAAATTGAAAGAAAAAGCCTACTTTTTGTATAAAATGTATTTGTAAACGATTTTATTCGTTTACTTCGTCTCTCCTGCTCATGCGCACGACATCGCTTGCCTCACTTCTACACGATAAGAAAATATAATACATCTATCAATACATAAGAATACATCACTGAAAGCGTGGTGCTTATAAAAATGATAGTTTCTTAAAACTCTAATTACTTTATATTAAGAGAAGGTTTCTTAATATTTTTTCAGACAAGGCCCAAGTGTCCGAGAAATTAAACTAAACAAGCAATAGAAATATCTCCAGTAGTTTTTACTTGATGCGCTGACCTCTACCATTTTATTTATGTAGATATAGATTTGAAAGCATGCAAAAATAAAACTATTTTCTTTAATATGCTGTAACGTTTTTAGTGCTACATATTATTTTATTTCATTAAACGAGCTATAAATTTGTTTAGAAACCGTTAAAAACAGTCTCATATATTATATATGTGCATAACACAAAATAGTTAATATATAACTAAAGAGTTTCCAATTAAAATAGTTTATAATAGGTAAAAACCTTTAAAATAGCACACAACTGGCCACGACATGTAAATTGTAAATTAAAATCGAATAAGGTTCGAAAATGTATTCGTGAATTATAATAAACACTATCGTATACTCGCAAATTGTCGACTTCGAGTAGTATGTAAATAAATAATCGAGCTATAGTTGGCAACTCACGCGGACGCCGGCAGGTCAACGAACCGCCGAAATACTGGCAGGTAAAAGGTAAACGCTTCTACTATCGCACTCTAGCTGCTTTTTTGCTCAGATCAACAAGATATTACGGTACACGGGTAACTTCTTAAGAAACTTATCTGATAAATACGTCGAAAGAGTTGTGGCAGGTGCCCGTGACAAACAAAAAATGTTATAACAAATAGAACAGTGGTTCAGTTATGGAGTTTAATGTTTCTTGCGTTTTATTATACTTATTTTTACCGTGTCCCTTGACTGTTATTTAGTTGGAAGTTTAGTTTGTATCATCTTTAAGTCTTTTTTTTCTTCTTACTCTTATCCCACATAAGTAGGGTCGGTACAACATGTTTGTCATGTTGTGGTATATGATTTGGCTTAATTTTTACGATCGGCCGTCTACCTATCAACCCTCCTTGGGATTATTTTGTTGTACCACTGTATTTATGATTATTAATATATAGTTACGAAGTCTGATGTGATCTTTTAGCCTTACAATTTTTCTGTAGGCTTTAGCTTTGGTAGGCTATTTATAGTATCTGCTTGAGCGGCACCACCGTTTCGGTTAAAAACGAAGTTCTCCAAGATTATGGTTTGCTCGCTATATTGCCATTTTTATGTAACACAAAACTAGCTAACTTTAGACTATTCCCGAGGACTGCATTTTCGAGTTTTTTTTTTTGGGTTCGTGGGTTCAAAGTTTTCTCAGTAACAATAATATAATATTAAATACAATAAATCAATATAATAATATAAAATCTCTATGTCATGTCATAAATCTAACTAACTAAATTGTTGCTTGCTAACTTTCTGACAACGATCTTGTATCATCTTTAAGTAAATTGGGTTATTTATTATCAAAAAATCTAATTGAGGCTTCGAGGCTCTGTTTGTATTATTTGTTACTATAATTATCTTTGTATTATTAAATGAATTATACCAAAGGGTAAGAAGTTCTATGTTTGTTTTACATTTACGCATACAAATGTGCATGATAATTGGTTGGTTAATATATTTGTTGGTAAGCTGTACCACTATCCCGTGGTGATTTTTTTTTTCTCGAACTGACTACGCTATCGACCTGGTAAGGTCTTCACAACTTCACTGGACTACTAAGGCGAGCGCTTAAGGCACTCAGCCGATTTGGTTTTAGGTAACATACACAAGGGCGCACGGCACCTCGGCTTGGGTTGTTACCTGAGAAGTCGCGTCTGACCTAGCTAACTATTCTAAGTTATTGATACATATATTCATTTGTGAATCATACAATCTAAATTGCACGATTCACAAATGCATACGTGTATATCGGAATGAGCCCGTGGTGAATTATGCTAAAATGGAGAGCAAAGAAACCGCTATAGATTATATTTTTTTATTTTTATGTCTTTGGTGGCAAACGAACTGGTGTGTCACCTGATGTTAAGTGATCACCACCGTCCATGGACACTAACAACACCAGAGGAGTCGCAAGTGCATTGCCACCCTTTTGGGGGAAGGAGTAGGGGAGGGAGAGGAGAGAGGAGAGGGGAGGGGAGGTGGGCCTCCGGCGCTCTCACCGACCGAACGAAACGCAACAATGCAAGCACTGTTACTTCACGTCGGTTTTCTATGAGAGGGTGGTACTACCCCGGGCGAGTCGACCCATTCATGCTAAAACCAGTAATAGTTTCAGCCTGGCTCTACCACCATAGATGGCCAACACTCTTAGTAATCTGTCGAATATTCTTACAGTCTATCAAACTGAGAGACATTAAAATCTTAGTTTTATGTATCTAGTATATTATATAAAATAGTGGTCAGTCCACTTCGATAATGATTATACAAGGTAGGAAAACCTGTTACCTTGTTGATCATATCATAGAGATATTAATTGTATACATTTTAAGGTTCAACTTTGATGGTGGAACCTCCATGCTTGTAAATTTGATAGGTGTGGTTAGCAACACGCTAACATATGAACAGTTTCGCTCAGTTCTAAGGAGCAATCTACCAGTGATTGACCTGATGTTTGAGGTTGGTTTTTTATGGCTATAGCTAGGAGTGGACACTTAATAACAAACAAGGTGTCTTATAAAAAAAAACCAGTGTGCTTTAGACCACTCGACGGAAGTAAAGCTTCTTTAGCTCCATCTATATGTATGCATGTATATATGTTTATATATACGTGTATACTTATATTAATTTTCTACACATATTTAAATTGATTATGGGTCGTACTAACTATGGGCTATTTTCACTATCTTATATCTCCCTCTCAACTTCCGTTCGCCTCGCCCGATCACATTTATCGTAACGCTCTCGTGCCGCATTCACCAGCTTACTCCCTAAGTTAAGCGTGCGTAAAAAAGTTTTGCTTCAGTAAAAACATATTTCAACCTAGCGGGTGCCTGTGACTTGACTCTCGTATTGTTTCATGGAATCTATGCGTCTTATTTGGATTTTCAATGAGCTTGTCCTTTATTTTTGGAAGTAAAGCTCCTTTTTAGGCAGCGTGAATTGGAATTTAAAACGAAAAAATAGATACCCAGCTATAAAAGTATATAGGTTTTAGGCTGTGAGAGAATAAGATAATATATTCTTAATGTACTCGAAATATATACAAAGACAGAAAGAAACGTTACGATGTTGGACGTAATGACTATCATGCACTTTTAAAAATTATTCTGTGTTGTGTATTACTAACATTGTTAATATATATTAATATATTAGAAAATAATGACGAAACCAATGTTTTCTACGTCCATTATGTATTCATCTAAATTAAAAATTAATCATTATACTAAGTTCCACTTCCACCGCGTGTGAATTCACAGTTCACATTCTTCTTTTTTTACATTGTAATTTTAGTACCCAACACCGATTTTACATTACGTCTTTTAAACTTTATCACTACTGCTTGGCTTCCATGAAAAAAAAGGAGATATATCGCATATATAATACTCTAAGATATTCTTTATCTGCCACTAAAACTCCCATCAAAGTCGGTTGACATCAGTCCGAAGGAAAAAAGGACACCCGATAGCAATAAATCAATTTTAATAGCAATCACCAGTTTCAAAATATTCTTATTTCTGTCATATTAACTCTGTTACTAGAAACAATTGAAACCCTGGTATCTTTTCGACCTTATAGTCGACCTGATTAGAACTTTATCTAATCGCAGCGGTCACGTTCAATCGTTCTGCTAACAATCACGCGACTGCATTGTCTATAGAGATTCCTATCGTTTCACATTCGTTCACTGGTTGACCTATTGATCACTTTGACCGGTATTTTCCGACAACTTGTTTATGCAATAAGATTGGATAATTACAGTATTCTTGTTTACCAATAAAATTGTCTCTGATTTTACCTTATACAGAGATCTTTCTACTTTTAGTTTTCTCTGTGATATTCTTGATGCTTGTAGATCTTTTTTGTTGTTGATAAAATTGATAACTGATAAGAATTTGAGGTCAACGAACGTTGAATTATTTCAGTCTGTTGTCTGAGATTTAATACGTCTATGGAATGCATTTAACATATCTATGTCTATTATAACATTCTAAACGTCATATTGCATTAATTGTAAACTTTATTTAATGAACATATAGGCCTTTAGTCTTTCATGAAAAGCTATTCTTAAGGGGGGTTAACTATGTTCGAATCGCATGGATTGTTTAAATCCATAGTTCTCAAAGTGGTTCAGGTGAACCCCCAGGTGTCCACAGGAGACTCAACCGGGGTCTACGTTGGCGTGACAAAAAAATGAGGGTTCACAATTCATAAGCGGGGTCCAAAAAAAATTTATCTGCTTTCGATAGTTAAGAACTAAAATGTTGGCTTGACTTCAACTATCAATGTAGGTAGATCATATTTCCAGAAGCTCAGCGAGCGTTACTTGTAAATTCTTAAAACTTGCATATTCGATATTCACTGTAACGTGTGGAGATTTGCAAATTTCCATACTTAGATCTAGTCTTCAGATTTTTTGTCGAGATTTGGGATTATGGTACAAATGTACCTGCAGGGAGTCCACCGAAACCAGCTAAATATTGAAATTAGTCTATGAGAAAAAAAAGTCTGGGAACCTCTGGTTTAAATCATAAGGTACTCAATTAATAACTTTAATAGCCTTTTATTCAGATCTCCCTATATTGATTACAGTGAGTCTAACTTGAAACTTAAAACTAATGCTTAACTCTTACGCTAACTAAACTATTTAGATATTTGTTTCTTCGATATCATCTTCAGATCTGTTTGCCAATCGGCAAAGGCCTCCTCCAACCTTTTTAATGTTGGAGGGTTGTATTCTCTTTCCCCCGCGAGACCAGTTGGCTTGGGGGAGTAATTAATAACTGGGAATACTAAAAAATAATTCGAAATCTTAGTGGTTTTAGATAGTTCTGTTTAAGAACTATCAGATATCCTCATATAAGTTCCTATTAAATTTAAAATTAATAAATATTTAATGTAAAATCATCCTTTACATATGTAAAGGTGTTTTTATTTACTAAAGTGATTAACGTTTAGGTACATACTGTAGATGATGTATACGTACTAAATTCTTAGTAAGTGACGTGGCTGAGAGGTCCACGGCCGGCCTTGAAGTTAAATAGTCAGACCCCACAGTGATTAATTCGATAATGGCGCCACTCAAATTACCATGTATTAAATTCGATTCGATGTATTGAAGTCGACCGTTTCAAAATGAACCTTAGGCTCGTAGCCGACTGGGGTGATTCGAAAATGGCCACATTTAATGACAAAAAAACAGAGGCGTGTCTTTTCCTTGTTAAACGACGTCCGTTGAGATAGTCGTCTACTTTTCAGGATAGCTTCCTACAAGTAGCACACAAACTCGGAACCTTTGGTGGTCTTAAAAACATCTCAAGGGCTGATCTAAACTTCGATAATTGGTGGTGTTAAAAACATCTCACTCAAGGTCTGATCTAAACTTCGAAAAATTAACTGAAACAAACATGGATCCAATAAAACAGAAATGGAAAATGGAACACAGCAAGAACTTGGAGATACATTTGAAGGTCAGAAGGCATTTCACAAACGACCAAATTCTTACCATGTAACTTGCGTAAGTACGGTGGTATACAATACTGCTATGACTCCTAGAATCGATCAGCGAAAAGTCACCTGGTCGCTGTTAACATAATTTAGCGTAGAACTCGACCGAATATTGATGATGAAATACGTAGCTCATGCCTCAATGATCTCTCTCAAGTTCCACCCTCCCAGTTCCATCACATACACACTAGACATCCCGATTGTTTTCACCCTTATATAGCAAACTACCCGATACCCGCAATTTCATCTGCATTGTATTGCATAACGATATATCTCAACAACAAAACAAACAAAAAAATGTTTTTTTTACATAAAAAAATTCAACTTTTCTAGATATAATAGAAATCGTAGTTATTTTTAACTTTTATAATTTATATTATATGGCGATATAGTGTTCATTTTAGACACGAACCAAGTATCTGACAAGTAAAACAAAATGATGGAAATCTATCTATTAGTTTTTGTGTGTTGCGAGCACAATGGTAAACCTCTATTATTTTATTTATAAAAGAAAATACCGCATGGTATGGACATGTCATGAGGAGAGATAAAAACCGTGTGACCAGAAAAGTTTTGAGTATTATTATGGATGGATATATGAGTAGAGTGGATTGTGTGAAAAATGATATGTATGTAAAAGGTGTGAATACTGAGATGCTATCTGACAGGGGTGAATGGAAGAGGGAAACATGTTGTGCCGACCCTACTTAGGCGAGATAAGGGGTAAGACGATGATGAAGAAGATATCTTCCCGAAAAGCATAACGCGATTCGCTTCCTCGTCTGTTATGCCTTTCAAATTCCTTAAGAATTATAATTCAATTCCAGCACGTAAGTCTTGTCGTCCACCTATAGCTTGAAATTCTTCAACAAAGGTTTGAATAGTAATTTGTTAAGTGAGCACGGTCCATCCTTCACCTCATATGATAAATACATCTGTGAAAAGTTATGAAATACTGTTATTATAGTAAGAATTACTTTATTAGAAGTAAACCACGTTTAGGCAGATGGTTATAGGTTATGCTTTATTGTTACAAATTATTATACTGTAATTAGCATGTACGAAGTCGCGCGCTGTAGTTACTGTATAATAGTAATCTACATGTCAAAGATATTTACAAGGTAATATTGTAATAATCTGGTTCTGTAACTGATCTTATATAATGTAATTATTTAATGTCATTTAATGCATGTTTTTCTTAACAAAGCGTGATATTCATAATATTAAATAGCTTTTTTTATAGTAGCAAGGCAAAATGACTGCACTGTGCCTGATGGTAAGCATAGTACAATCCAAAAACAATGGCGACCACCGAGTGACACACTATCCATCGCTGGTCGCCGCTGCCATGCAGCCTGCGAAAAACTGGATATGGACCCGCAGAAGTGAATCACTATGACGGGCTTTTTCGCCATTTACATGGTGGTTGCGAGCCAGTTAGGCTGTAAAACCCTACCACCCCGCTTTCGCCATTGCCTCGTTCGTTATTCAGCAGGGTGCACCACGTGCAGGTGAGATTGGCTTCGATGTCTCAAGTCTTAATTGTTATTTGACACCCCTTATACCCCAAATTCTTTATATTCTAATTATAAGGACTTTATAGTGGGATAATTGCAAAATTATTACTATATATGTAACTGATACTAAATAAAATACTGAAAATATCTGCTGCGGATGTTAACCTTTATTCTCAATACGAAAAGCAGTCACTTCATTAAAAAACTTTGAATATGCTGGATTTATATTTGTAAATGAATGCTATAGAAAGTATTTTTCCAAAAACACGTCTTTGGATTTTGACTGCGACATAATACCGGACCTTACGTATTCATGATGCGATAATTGTTCTTAGAACGGCTTGTTTATTGTAAATTACATATCCTCAGTAGTATCGCGGAACTGGGAATTTTGCGGACGACTAACGTAGAGGTACTTTTAATTTACGTCATCTTTGTAATTATATTTGCTGCATTAAGATAACGCTTACAAAGTTTAGACTGGAAAACCATATGTTCAAAGTATGTCATAATGGACGTAAAACTGTTTATGTTAATAATGTTTATATATAGTATATCATAATAGTGTATATTAACCGAAATTCCTTTTACCAAGCATTATATATATGTCGTATATATACAAAAAATTCTATCACCAAATTTAAATATAACTTCTAGTTAGAACCTTATTTATATAACATCTTATATCTTTTTTATTTATTTCAATAGTGTTTTTGTGAAACAAATATTCAAAATAGTTATATCAAATTACCAATTTGAAATATATATCAAAGAAATCTACATAACTTGGCAGTTTACATCAAATGAATATACCAGAACAAAATTAAAGGTGAATTTTCAAAATTGCATAAATTTGCTAAACCGTTATACATTATATATACATTTAAATTGTTTTATAATTTTGTTTCCTTATTATTTAAATGCGTTGGTAACTGATAAATAGTATAATTAACATAACAAATCAACACAGTTAATTACAATTAGAGCATGTAAATATAAAACTATATAATTTTTTGAAATAAAAATAAATGTAACTGAAATTTACTAATTTAGTTCCTATATGGTTGGCAAGAATTAAACCATAGATAAATGAGTTATGCTTAATTTTCTAAAAATATAAGCCAGTCAATGTCCACGTTCTAAATAATGGCGACAACTTATCGCATAATGAAAATCAAAATGTAGCCTATTAGTAGAATTTAAAAAGAGATAACAACAGAACAGGACGTCAAAAAAAACTATAATGTGTATTCTTCATACATCAATATTAAACGAATGACTAAATGATTATTAATACATTTGTAATTATCCTCTTATTAAGAACAATATATATACTGTACAATAGTTATAGGTATAATTGTAAATATACAAAAAAAAAATAGGTACCTAAACAGTTTAGTAATCTACTCGTTTCTTGGAATATTATGAAACGATAGCCGAATGTCCTGATTTACATTCTTTGTTGCGAAATGCAACATAAAGTTGACATTTCACAGTATGCGGGTGACAGCTTATACGGGTAATTTACATATCAATAACTTTTCATACAAAATAACCGTGTAATAACAGGATTTCGTAACTTTGTGCCCGGATAAAATGCTGCTGTTATGAACGGTGATAACACCTTCAACTGCTTTGATACGTTTCGATTCGCGTTCGGCCAGTGTACGGAAAGAGTAGCATTAGGTAAAGATTGGTGAAATGTCGTGTTTACTGCTCTTAAATTATATTGTCTCTGCCATAAGCGCATTCCATTAATTAAGCGTTTTCATATACTCTACTCACCTGTACAAGGTTCGACGACACATCTCACAGCTTTCACTTCTTTTTTGTCAAATTCTGCTGTCTTTGAATCGTAAACGTAACTGGCATCACACTACTACGCAAGGCGCTTAACCTCAATCCACAGGAGTATCGTAGTGATTAGTTATGATTAGCTACAGGATTGCGGTTATATTAGGGTCTAATAAATCACTTGACTACATAACATAAGTTGAACTGAATACCTGTTTAATACTTCAAGGATAAACTAATACAACAAAAGAAATAATTCAATGAACAAATAACATGAGAAATCTATAACTCCAGAATACACTCATTTTTTCTTCACTTTTATATAATTAATTCATTTGTAGGAAACATAAACATGCCATATTAGATTAAATTTCACTAAAACTAAATAAACATACCTTAATACTAATACATTGTAACTCAACGACTCGTTCACTTACAGATTATTTGTACAAAGTTATTTAACTGGCATTTAAATAACAATGAAGTTACTCAGGAAATAGGTTTAACAAGATAATATAATTTACACAAGTTAATTTAAACTAATCCATTAAAGTAAGTATAAAAAGTATGACTGATCAGGAATGAACTTTTGCCTATTTGATAAGTACCAGAGATTGTTGAAAGTTATAAAAACACAAAATTTGTGAAACATTTTTTTTATACTTAATTTGTTTTGATCCGGCCAGCGATTTAACATTGACCGCGCCCGTAAAGATAGATTTGTTTTATAGTTAGCAGCCATACCCTTGAACTCGATTACACCTGTCAGAAAGTGGAAATACGTCTCACACGTGGTGTAGCACGTTTGCCTCGCAAATATTGATTATATTTTCAACGAAACTCCATGTTGCGTATGTTTCTGGGAAATAAGGGCGAGTAGCTATTTTCATCCGTCAATTTGTAAGATGAATAGGGTATTGTTGTTGTAAATTAATGTAATATCGACTAACCTAAGTTAGGACCAATTAAAAATATAATATATTTTTGCTGGAAATTAATGGGTTTCTAGGGTTCTTTTTACTGCTACATTGTAAATCTAATCATCTAATCTAACCATTCATTAATTATAATTCGATATTCCTACTGTGATAGGCAGAAAGACAGTATCACTACTCTCTATTCTTGATAGATGTCTTCCGAAAACTTTATTCTATTACTTAATTATATCTCTTCATCTGTTGGGAATCATTCTGTTATAGACCGTTCCGTTTATTGAAACAAAACCGTGTAGATCAGTTTTAATTTGTCAAGCCTTCCAATTCCTAATATTCGTATGCTATTTATTATACTTACATAATTTATATTTACTAAGTCTTCAATGAGACCATACATTTTATATTATATTGTTTACACTCTGTTTGGAACAGTAATTCCCCGTATGTATTATTTCCTAATTCGGTCTGCTAACGTTACATAGAATAAACACAGAGATCGCATTTTAACTTCTTTAATTTACATTTATACCTGTCATACCTTCAAAGCCGTATCTCGAATTAGATGCACCGACATCAACACCAAATTATCTTAACATCCTTATTAGGGTTACTAAAATACCGTGTATTATAAAAATACGGCTAACGTATAATACAATCTGCTTCACTTATATTGAATAACAAAACATCGAAATAAGTAAACAATCAGAAGACGACTTACAATAATAACTGTGCGGTGTCTTATGTATACAGCATGACGTAAGATACGTTTGTAGTGCTAGTTGAAACCTTGAAAAAGAACTCAACACCGCTTAGTTCAATATACGATGTGAGGTGAACAACCCCTTTCGGCAACCTGTTTAGAATTGTCGTTGATAAGTTTGCCCATACGCGGTTTTTATAGTAAATTTTGTCAAACATTTATCAATTTTCGTTTATGTGTGGAGAATTCTACGAGTATATAAATTAATTGAAATTGACGTTTCATTTTGTATCTATTAGAGAATATTCAGCGGTGATACTATAAATATCCAGGTTCTGATTAAACGGAGTTGTAGCAAAATTTAACTATATTCTGTTGTTCAAGTGAAGAAATCTGGCCTTGGCTTATCATTCGAAGAGATGATAACGGTTGAAGTAGAGGTAACTGGCATAACACACGCTTAACATCAGTTACAATTTAGTATCAAAAGATAACTTTTATAAAACAATTGCAATCAATATCAGAATACATTTGGCTTTAGCTGATATATTTGCATTGTTGCGTCTCGTTCGGTCAATAAGAGCGCCGCAGACCCACCTCCCCACCCCTTCTACTTTTCCCTTCCCCTTCCCTTTCTTTCCCCCCCAAACACAGGCTGGCAACGCACTTGCGACTCCCCTGGTGTTGCAAGTGTCTATGGACGGTGGTGATCACTTACATCAGGTGACCCATCTGTTGCTTTGCCTCCAATGATATAAAATATATATATATGTTTAATAATATACATATTAGAACTATTAAATAGTTAGACCTCGAGCCGCGGGTAATAATTATTGATAACAAGACCATGATTTTGCTTTTTTAAATTCGTAAGGTAAATCAACAGTAACACAGAGTTAAGGACTGATTAGGTTAGTGGTAGAAGAAGACCTAAGATGGTGTTGATGAATTGTGTCAAGAATTATATATATTAAGGGCGTGAATACTACGGTGACAGAGCAAAACGTGTTGTACGCACTGTACTAACATGGGATAGACCGTAAAGACGAAAGAAATAACATATTACGTGTAAAAAGAATACTTCTATGGGAGATATCAAGTCCTTTATTACTAGATTTACTTTTGCGGTAATAACAATTATTTATTTAAATTGGCAATGCGGACCTCATAACTTTTATGTTATGTCAATCTTGTATAACTTAGAATAACCCTGCATTCCGTGAACGCAGTTCTCGCAATACTATCGATGGGTTATTGAAAACAATACGCACGTACGTATTCAATTTATTCAGTGTAATAACTACAATATAAAAGTTACTGTTCCGTTTATTCGATTATATCGATTTAGGATTGGTTATAAAAAGTTACACCTTGAAAATAAATACAATAGATATTCACGCAACTGTATTAATAAATCACATGTTTAACATCAGTTCATATATCATAACTTGACGTTGTAATAGTTCTGTAATGTTTTAAACGGTGAAAATTCGTGTACGTATGACTAAATGTGTTTGTTTTGTAAGAAAAAAATACCTACATTAATAATTCCAAGTAATAATTTTGTTATAACAGATTTCACAATGACGCATTAATATATTGCAAATTGCATAGATAAGTTATATAAGAATGAGGTCGTATACTTATTATATTGCTAGAATACGTAAAATTCTTTATTAAACATAATCAAATTTGTTTTAAATAGACTAGCTGACGTCAGCGAATCCGCATTAAAATTGTTTTCTTTTTTTTAATGGGCGATATGTGTTTTATGGTGTTTGTTCTAATTTTGTCATTACTGGTTGTCCTCTACAATTCTTTTACCTATAAAATTTTATCATTTCTGTACAGTACTTTTGTAAAAATGACTTTTACCCTAGTTACTACTCTGAAAATGAATCTCGCCAAAATCGGTCCAAGTGTTTCAAAAATCATTTCGGACAAACAACAATCATTTCAATTATTGATATGTTTACATATTTAAAAATCTTAATATATCATTATATACTGCCATTGCCAGAGAAATAGAAGTAGATTTATAAAAGATAGATAAAGAATTGCTGCTAAATACAACTAGAATTTGCAAATGTGACAAATATTATAAATGGTCCCTTTAAGAATGTATTAAAGTAATTACATGTGTTGAGTTAATTTATTGGGTTTCGCCTATACCTATATGAGAACTAGATCTGCATACAATACAATATTTGCTTTTATATAGTAAAAAGCAATAGTTATTGACTTCTTAACTTCGAATGAGATTGTGCCTTCATTTCAGAGCATGGCGAATATAAGATTTGATATAGTAAATTGCAGATATTTTAATATTTTGAAACGGTTCTTTTTAGAGAGGTCGCTGCAGCAGACCGGCTTTCTCTCGAAAATTCCCATATGAAATTTAAAAGACTAGCTCAATGGATGCAAATAAAATTTCAGATAAAATTGAAACCCAAACGTTTTGATGTGTTAGCCTGAATGATTATTTATTCGTAATTGTTATATGCTAAAACTGAGCAACACTTGTGTAGGAAAGCGTATCGGTGTCGGAACTGAGAATTTTTCTATTACATTAACATGCATTATAACCTTTGACGCTTTGTTATATCTGTGTAGGTTTTGATGATTCTAATTCAACATTATATTTACACCAGCGGTCCCGGCGGACGTTGTTCTGCTTTGAATATTTAAAAAAAAATCTAAAATTCAACCGCAGCGCCACCTATCGGTTTCAATTGTGAATCTAAACCATTCTCGGAAACCTTTGAGGCTTTGTTATATCTGTATAGGTTTTGATGATTCTAATTAAACATTATATTTACACCAGCGGGCCCGGCGGACGTTGTTCTGCATTGAATATAAAAAAAAACTAAAATTCAACCGCAGTGCCACCTAGCGTTTCCAATTGTGAATATAAACCATCCTTGGATCCACTGGAACAAAAACTGAACAAAATTTCATCAAAATCAGTTCAACCGTTTAGGAGGAGTTCCGTGACATACACACGTACAGAAGAAATCTATACTAATATATAAAGCTGAAGAGTTTGTTTGTTTGTTTGGTTGAACGCTATGATCTCAGGAACTACCAGTCTGATTTGAGAAAGTCTTTCGGTTTTAGATAGTTCATTTATCGAGGAAGGCTATAGGCTATATATCATCACGCTAAGATCAATAGAAGCAGAGCACCAATGAAGAATGTTTCAAAATCGGGCACTTTTTTTGCTTTTGAGCGATTACGTTATTATTATATACGTTGCCATGGTAACGTAGTAAGTAGTAGTAATAATATTCGTCCAATAGGACAGGCGAAGGAATTAATCCATACTGCCAATTCTGAAGTTATGTAGTAAGTATCAAAGCTAACATTTTCAAAGTTTTTTTTTCCTATTCAAATAGTTCATAGGCGAAGGAATTAATCCATACTGCCAATTCTGAAGTTATGTGGTAAGTATCAACGCTAACATTTTCAAAGTTTATTTTGTTTTCGTATTCAAAATTTTATACTACTTTTATTTCCAATTTTTTATTTGTTCTATATTACGTATTATAAAAATAAAGTTTGTGTATGTACAATTAAAATAACAACTTTTTGATGAATGGATATGGCTACAAATGACCAAAAAAAACTTTTTTTATACTTTGTCTATATTTTTATATTATTATATTTTGTCTGTTTGTTTGTTTGTCCTGGGTAATTTCCAAAACGACTGGACCTATTTTAACGGGAATTTTACTTTTTACTGCCAGATAACCGAAATTATAGCGGTTGACATATTCTACTTTATTTGTCCGCGGCTTCGTCCGCATTACTTTGGGCCGATTTTCACGGGGTATTTACTGGTAGATAACAGACCTTAAAAAAGTAATTAATAATCTCAGGAACTACCAGTCCGATTTGAGAAAATCCTTCGGTTTTAAATAACTCATTTATCGAGGAAGGCTACAGGCTATATATCATCACGCTAAGACCAATAGAAGCAGAGCACCAATGAAGAACGTTTCAAAATCGGGCACTTTTTTCCTTTTGAGAGATTTCGTTAGTAGTAGTAATAATATTCGTTCAATAGGACAGGCGAAGGAATTAATCCATACTGCCAATTCTGAAGTTGTCAATATAGGTATTTCTTATATATCCTTTAATCAATTTTATTCCATGTCTAAGTTACAATAAAGGCATAAGCGCCAAATCTTCTATATAATATGTCGTACATTATTTTATCCATCATTATTATTTTCTTAGTCTTCATAATCATAAAACAAAATTGTTCAAATAAAGATTTCGTTAGCGTTAGTATTATATACGTTGCCATGGTAACGTGGTAAGTTTCTATCGCAAACATTTTCGAAGTTTATTTTGTTTTCCTATGGAAAAAGTTTATACTACTTTTATTTCTAATTTTTTATTTGTTCTCTATTACGTATTATAAAAATAAAGTTTATGTATGTACAATTAAAATAACAACTTTTTGATGAATGGCTAAGGCTACAAATGAACAAAAAAAAATTTCTTTATACTTTGTCTATATTTTTATATTAGTATATTTCTCTGTTTGTTTGTTTGTTGCGGGTAATCTCCAAAACGGCTGGACCTATATTTACGGGAATTTTACTTTTTACTGCCAGATAGTCGAAATTATAGCGGTTGACATGTTCTATTTTATTTTTCCGCGGTTTCGTCCGCATGGCTATTTCCAAAATGGTTGGACCGATTTTCACGGGGTATTTACTGGTAGATAGCAGACCTTATAAAAAGTAATTTAGGTTTTTTATTCGCCTTCGGCCGCAGTGGAATATCCGTAATGCTTGAACTGATTTTCACGGGACTTTCACTGGAAGATAACTCACCTTATAAGAAGTAACTATTTTATTTTGTTTCTCAAGACTTTGTCCGCAATATCCTACTATCTCCTAATTGATTGGACCGACTTTCACGGGGCTTTTACGGGCAGATAACTAGCGGGCTCGGAAGACGTTGTCGCGCCCGGATAATAAAATGAAAACTTTGACAAATTATACCTAAACCTTCCCCATGAATTATCATTCTATCTACTGGTGAAAACAGCATGAAAATGGTAGTTTTTGACTTTATCGCGAACAGATAAGCTGACAGAGGACTTTTTTAACCGACTTCGAAAAAGGAGGAGGTTACTATGTTCGGTTGTATATATTTTTTTCATGCATGTTAATCGATATTTTAGTTAATTATGAACCGATTTTAATGATTCTCTTTTTATTTGATTTGGTACACTATGTAGTGATTGACTGCTACGTATGTATTAGTCCATGTGAAATTGATGACGTGAGACGTGTGCCTTACTGACTCCAAGAATAAATATACATAATTGAAAGTCATATATTTGTATGTAATATGAATTATATCATCTTTTTGGTCAATTTGGCTGAAGCGCGTTTTCGGTTGCCTACACAGTCGTTGTACTTTGTACCGAATGCGTTTGATATAAAAAAAAGTATATAAAGCAATATTTATGGATACCTATCCGTGTACCAAGTACAGTAAGTTATTTCAAATATTAGAAATAATGATATTTCAAACTGGATTCAATAGATTTTCCTGACTTTTTAATTTTACATTTAAACACAGGCGTTAGTTTAGGTGACCACGAGTACCTGTCTTTACTATTACGATCTAAAGGTTCGGTTTAAGCAAAGAATGACTTATAAAGTGCATCATTACTAGTTATCATTATATAGGCAGAGCGTATGTTGAGTCGTGATCGCGCTGACTCCTTAATGCGTAACATTTGTGGTATACAGTGACGTCATAAGTTTATTTACAGCTTACATACAACTTGCTAAATTAAATTGTATAACTATTAAATTCAAGATACGTCTATCCTTATTCCAAGTACATTAAATCAATGGGCCTCGAAAAATTAGGGTGTAAGGGGTGTCGAGTAACATCTAAGACTTGAGACACTCAAGTCAACCTCACCTGCGCGTGGTGCACCCTGCTGAATAACGAAGGAGGCAATGACGATAGCGGGGTGGTATGTTACAACCACCATGTATATGGCGAAAAAGCCCGTCATAGTGATTCGCTTCTGCGGGTCACGTTTCGGGATCAGCCTGTCCATATCTAGCTTTTCGCAGGCCGGCATGACAGCGACTTATTAGGCAAACGAACAGGTGGGTCACCTGATATTAAGTGATCACCACCGTCCATAGACATTTGCAACACCAGGGGAGTCGCAATTGCGTTGCCAGCCTGTGTTTATGGGAGGAAGGGGGGAAGAGGAGGGGGAGAAGGGAGAGGGGACATGGACATCCGGCGCTCAAAATTGTACTGTGCTTACCATCAGGCACAGTGAAGTTATTTTACCGTGCTACAATTCGGAAAAATTAAAAAAATCGGAAATTTCTCATCTGTTCTTACTTAATAATTTATTTATTGAATTAAATAGAAGCATGTTACGTAAGCAAGTGATACTGTAAATATAATTTTGTTATCAAAAAGGAGTCCACATAAATTGAATAGATTATTTGTGAGCCGACCTTGCAAGACTTGCATTTCTAAATGGCCGGTCTTCCGAAAATAATTAACACTGATTATCTACTTGTTAAATATTATTTTTTATAATTGTTCCGATTGGTTCTCAGAAGTTCGTTTTAGTCGAATGTAGCGTTATCAACGATGATTATCGGCTTTGAAAATTAATTACCTTTTTGAATACGTTGGGTATTACAAAATATCAATTGATTATGCCGCAGTGTCGATATTCGTTGTATTTCGAAGATAATAAAAACAAAGCGTGGACGAGTAAAAACAAAGTAAGTTTAGGATCTTAAGGACAAATCAATTGATCTTAATGAGTCAACACACCTTTATGTAGACATTTTTTAAGGTGCACGACTGGCCGTGTCTGGGGTTTTATGTTTACAGGTCCTTTGAACTGCTTTTTTTTTTCTCGAACTGACTACGCTATTGACCTAGCAAGGTCTTAACAGCTTCACCGGACTAAAACCTTTGAACTGCGTTTTAAAAGAGTCTTCATTTGTGCCTGGCCTAGGTATGTTCCATCCTATGTTTGTTGAGACTTAGTATTTATTTAGACTTGTCTTTTTCATTGTTGGTTAAATTACAGACAGCCGTGACTGGTTTACTGTTATTTTAGCTTTTTTTTAAGACGCTGTGGATTTTATCACATAACAATTTTAAATCCAATTTTCTATTCTTCGCTACTAGATGTTCATTCCTTACTATATATAATATACATACATTTTCAGTACAATTGCAGTTTTATTCTTACATTAAGCGAATTAATGCAATATACATAATTTCATTCTCATCACCATTACTTTGCTTTGTTATGGTAATAAAAATGTATTTATATAGTTTTGTTTTATAATTTTACTAGCGGGCACGGCGGACATTGTCCTGCCCTGATAATAAAAAAAAACTTGACAAATTATATACCTAAACCGTCCCCATGAATCACTTTGTCTACTGGTGAAACCCGCATGAAGATCCGTTCAGTGATTCTTTGAGTTTATCGCGAACAAACAGACAGACAAATGTGGCAGAGAACTTTGTTTCATAATATGTAATAATAAAAAGTAAAGGTTTTTCTCGCTATCTCATTTGTATATTTATTTCTCCAGGTCTCAGGCTGTATATATGTTAAATTTAATTGATATCAGTTTCAATTATTACTCATGAAAAGTTAACAATCAAAGTGACAGAGTTTCATTTGTATTTATAATATTGAAGTGGATTGTTGGAAATGATAATTTTATTTTTAACCTGTAATCAAAACATTTTTTTATAAACAGCGATAAGTAAAAAAATATTAATAAATGTACTTTATCTGTTTTACGGTCGAGTAGTAGACGCAGTTATACTCTTAAAATGTAACTTATAAATTGTACGATGTACACAAGCAAACTGATAAAAATTATTGCCTCGTTAATCGTTCGTCGATTAATACCGCGGTATTATTGTTACCAAGGAGTTATCGGCCACCATTTCAAAGCACGATAACATTGAAATACTAATAAATCGAGTTAAATAATTCCCGTACGTTAACATCGATATTATATTCTGTTTTTAGCGTAATCTCTGTGTATTTTCCAACGCGGTGTGTATACAATTGAAGAGCTCAAAGGAAAAACTTGCTAAGTCACATTTACAAAACTTTACAGAAGTGACAATTTAAACTTTGAAAGCATTTTATGGTGGACTTGAATACATTATACTGAATGATTTTGAAAGGAGATTTTGTACGTTATAAGTATTTAAAGTAATGTCCCATGTCAGTTTTAATTATCCGATACGAAATATATATAATAGTTGTTAAGGTATGTATGCTCGGTACACATATATGTTTCAACAACTCATATATGTATGAATAGTAGCTTAGCTTAGGTTAGCTCAGATAGGTCGCGAATTGCATGTATCAGGCAACAGCCCAAGCCGAGGTGTGCCGTGCACCCGTGAGCTAGTTGTCAAATAAAATCGGCTGAGTGCGTTAAGCGCTTGCTTTAGTAGTCCGGTGAAGCTGTTAAGATCTTGCTAGGTCAATAACGTAGTCAGAATGAGAAAAATAAATAAAAAAATGTCAGCTTTACTGCTGATTTTCTAATTTAAATATAAAGCATATAACAACTATCCCATTTATCTGTATAATATTCTGTTTTGTCATTATTGTGTGCAACATAGTACATACAGGTCGCGGATGTTCCGGCGCGGTACGGCTGAGCGAACAGATCGTATCGCCGTTATCTGATAAGATAGCGGTTTATATCACACACGTGGGAAAAATATGTTTTATTTTACAAATTAAAAATATACACTCTCACTATTGAAATTATTCACTAGACTAACTATACAGCCGCGGTAAGTAAAGCACAAATCGGAGCAAAATCCGAAAAGTCTGTAGTCTGTGTCTCCTAATTCATTTTTTTATTAAATGTGGTTAGAGCTTATAGATGAACAAAAGTAAATAATAATATTTGATTCACCTTTTTTGTATTGCAAAAAACAGCAGATGTGCCTTTCTTCATCTGGGCGGCAGTATTTGTGTATTCAGTGTAATTTTTATATGTATAATCCTGCGAAATATCATATATTAATACTTTTTATAGAAAAACGAGAAAATAATGAATTCTAAAATATAGCATTCCTTAAAAATGCACTATAACGATATATAAATATGTAGAGACAAAAGAATTAAGTACATCTTCCTTCTGCTTGTTTCTTTCTTTTTCTTTGAGAGATATAGATAAGTGTTATCAATGAAAGATTTGAAGATAGTTTGTTTTTTACTTAATATTAAAGTTAGAAAAATTAAGAAGTTTTGATCGAATAGTATGTTTAAATTAAGCAGCTAATTAATTAATAAACATGTTAAGTACTACGAATTTAGATTATATTTTTAAATTTATGTAGTCCAGACTTTATTTACCTTATTTATTTATACTTTTTACTAGTGTGGTATTTGGTTGTATTGTGAATAAATTTATATGTCGTAGTGATTGTTCAAGTCATACTATTGACCAAACGAAGTTACTGTTAACTTAATGTTCGTACTATTGATGGCAAACGCTCACATAGGTGTAGATATTCCGTAACGATATAGCTGCTGCGTTGCTTATTCATTTATTATTAATGTTTGATAATATTCGGTTGGTCTTGGTCTATTTGGTGTGTGACGTCATCATCGATATTGACGTAATACTTTTATAATTATCCTGTTGTTTTTGTTATAGATCTTAACTAATATTATAAATGTGAATTTGAGTTTGTTTTTTGTTACGCTTTCACACCTCAACTACTCAATCGATCATTATTAAAAGGTCAAAGGTCAAAGCTATGATAACGCGAACTAAACCGCAGACCAAAGCTAGTAGCGTAATAAAATCATAGCTTATATCTTAAATTCATAAGAAATACTGGTTTTAATTTATATCGTATAAACTGTTATTTATATGAACTCAAAAAATACGTAACCCATTTGAAAAATTTACTTTCAACTATACAAAGGTACATTATCAGTGATTAACAACGTCTTCAAAACACTTTTTTAAACTACATTTACGCGAGCGAATCCGCGTGGAAAACCTAGTGGTTTATAATCGTGTATAGATCGCGTAATAAAGATACGTTACTACTTAGTGCAGTCACTGATTCTCTCCGATCCCCGGCAACGTAGCAATGTAGCTTGTTTGACGATTTAATCGCAACATTTCTCTACTATTTACCATTGTTCTACTTATGCTGTGAGTTAATTAGATTATGAAAGGCTAATCGGTTTATTGTTATCGCGCGTGCGTGTGACGGGACCCTTACTTATTACGATCATTATGATAAACAATTACAATTCTTTTCTCCTGTACGTACAGTAATTAGCAGTTATTATTATTGTATTGAAGGTTATCATGATTAACTCAAAAACTACTGAACTGATTGATAAAGTGATTCACGAGGAAGGTTTAGGTGTATAATTTGTCAAGGTATTTTTTTTTTAAATACGCGGGATAACGTCCGCTCGGCCCACTAGTTATTTATAATTCAAGATTTTTGAAGTTATATCCCTTTTGGCGTGTTTGGTAAAAATGATTTTTACGACACGTGCACACATCGATACCAAAAAGCGACACCATGAAGTTGCTTGGTTTGTCAAATTTTCGTTAGACCTAATAATACCTGTATTCAAGATAGTTATTCAAATACATATAAACTTATAGCACTGGTTTTATATCAGTTGAAATAAAAATATATATTCTTACATAAATATATATGTGTATTTGCGTGAGATTTTAAATTATATATGGTGTGATAATTTATGATGAGTATTCGTGATAAAAGTGTTTTTTTTTAATGTTATAAACTTTTTAAATGGGCTTATTAATTTGAGGTTATTACAATGGCGAAAGCGGGGTGGTAGAGTATTACAGCCTGACTGGGTCGCAACCACCATGTATATGGCGAAAAAGCCCGTCATAGTGATTCGCTTCTGAGGGTCGCGTTTCGGGATCAGCCTGTGCATATCCAGCTATTCGCAGGCCGGCATGACAGCGGCGACCAGCGATGGATAGTGTGTCACTCGGTGGTCGCCACCATCGGGCATAGTGCAGTCACTTTGCCGTGCTACAATAAAAAAAAGTTATAAATGATTATTATTAAATTATTATTTGATAAATAGTTTATTCTACTTGGTATCTTACATCATATTCTGAGTACAAATATAAAAAAAATGTAATTTTTAAAATTAAGACGTTATCACTTACATTTAATGTCTCTCTACATTACACATGTAAGCTTTTTTAGGGATATTATTACTGCTTACCAAGCATGATGAAGCGTTGTTGAATCAACAGTATTGCCTTCGGCAGCCGCATCTTATTGAAAGGTATTGGTCGGTATGGTTCCACTTCCCATTACGAAAACATTCTATTAACGCCGCAGCATATTCCTTGTTATATGCCTAATAATTTTCTATACGGATTTTTTTTACAATCAATCCTCTAGATTATCACTGTCATTGTCGAGTCGGTACTAATATTACAAGCGTCTTGCGATTATTTTAATATTCTAACAAGATGGCGGCCTCTTGGTAGAACTTTCCAAGGAGTTTTGTTACATTTCAGAATTTATACTCCATGGTATAATTACCCATCCATTTCACTTGTGCACAATAACCGAACTATAATATGTGAAATGGCACCAATATTACAAAAAACAGTTAAATGTTACAAGATTATGAATAAAATATAAAAGCCACTGCTTGACAAACTAACATCCCGCCATAAACTCCCATAGGAAAATTTAAACAATACTCAAGATTTATGTGAATTATTACATATTTACATGCTTACAACACTTAAAAACTATGCAATAAAAAAGCCAGTAAAATTCAAGCCGTATAATGATTGTCATTAAGGCACATTTTTAAATGTCTAAACCAAATTTTGAATTGATGACTCTCTCAAAGATGCTTACTAAAATAATATTTGAGTTAGTAATACACAGACTATTTGAAATTATCTTATCGCATTAAGTAGGGATTTCAACGATGTATATATGTTACTGCCAAAGCTCGGAAACCGTTAATATGCAGAATACCTAGCTAATCTGTAAACTTATTTACTCGGTTAATGTATGGAATCAAGTTTTTTTTTTGCACTTAGTTGCAGGCCGCTACCGGGACTGGTTTTTGTTTATTTTTTTAAACAATTCCCAACTGAACATAACCATGGATATTGTTGGTGTAAATCATTATAATACTTTGGCAACACTGTTTTTTTATAAAGTCTATGGTTCTTCTTTTTTGGTAATAAAAACTGCAAGTCAATGTAATAAAAGAAACTTGGTTTTACTTGATAATCGTACAGGTTATGGGCCCAGAACCATAATCCTAAAAAAAAAAATCAAGTAAAAGGAAAAGTTCTATCGGCGGTATCGACGCGGTTGCATACGCCGGTTTTGAGGTTAGGCCGACACGACGCGTGCTCGGGACGAAATACTTGTATTACAAGGACGGGACGAGCAGGAAGGAAAATAAGTACACAATGGAAGAAAATAAGACCTTTGGTACACACATCAAACTAGAAGGGCCATCAAACTGGAATGTTTGGAAATTCCAATCAGTGATTCTGCTGCGAAGTCAGAATTTACTAGACGTGGTTCAAGGTATCAGAGTAAAGCCGGAAGAAGCGACTGAAAAGGCGAAATGGGAAAACCTGGATGCTAAAGCTCAAACCTGGCTGGTGACAAGAATGTCAGAAAGTGCAATGATGCATATTTTAACATGTACTACGGCATCGGAAATGTGGAGGAAACTATCGAGTGTCTACGAACAGACATCGCAAACGAGCATACACATCGTTCAACAACGATTTTTTCAATATAAATATGAAGAAGGAACACCCATGTCCACATTTCTATCTAAAATCGAAGATTTGAAGAATCAGTTAAAGCAGATGGGAGAATGTGTTTCAGAAAAATTCATCATAACAAAAGTATTGATGTCGCTTCCAGCCGATTATAAGCATTTTGTCTGTGCTTGGGAATCTGCACCGGAGGAGAAACAAACTTATGATAACCTCGTTGCTCGGCTTCTAATAGAAGAGGAACGTTTAAAAGATAAAGAGTGTGTGTCTCAGCAATCAGCAGCGGCTTTCGTTGCAAAGAAATTAGAAAAGAAAAACGTTAAGTGTTATAAATGCAATAAAATTGGTCATTTCCAGAGTGAGTGTAACAGTAATCGCATAAACAACAACTCAAAAACTGATGACAGGCCGGTGAAAAAGTGCTATTTCTGCAAAAAAATGGGACATTTAAAAAGTGAGTGCTGGTTCAAGAAAAATAAAGAAAAGGACAGTAATGTAAGTAACGCATTCGTGATTTCAAGTGGACATTTTGAAAAAACCCAGTGGTTAGTCGACTCAGGTGCGAGTCAGCATATGTGTCATAATCGTAATCTTTTCACGACATATTTCCCATTGTCTAATAAATCTGTGGTCGTCGGTAACGGGAATTCGATTAGTGCACATGGTTGCGGAAAGGTGTCGCTACAAGTACACGACGGAACGCAATGGATAGACACTACCATAGATAATGTATTGTTTGTGCCAGAACTAAAAACAAACTTGTTTTCTGTCAATTGTGTGACAGATAGAGGTTATGTTATGATTACTAACGATAACTTGTGCAAATTCTATAAACAGAACAAACTATGTGCGGTGGCTAATCGTAACGGCGATATGTATTTTTTGGACGTTCGATACAAGTGCGAAGGAGCAAATGTGGCTCAAGTGCAATTAAGTCTCAAAGACTGGCATGAAAGACTAGCTCACCAAAACTTCCAACACGTGAAGGCCGTGCTTAGGAACAATAACATTTCTGTGGAAGACAATACCGAAGCAAAATGTGAGGGCTGCTTGCAGGGAAAAATAAGTCGTTTGCCCTTCCATACTAGTGAAACAAAAACAACTAGGCCATGTGAACTTATACATGCTGACACATGTGGACCTATGGAGGTGCCGTCTGTGGGAGGTTCCCGATACTTCGTTATTATGAAGGACGACTACTCTAATTATAGATCTGTGTACTTCGTTAAAGGGAAGGATGAAATAAAGAAGTGTATTGAAAACTTCATAAATAAAGCAGAAAATACTACTAACAATAAAATACACTCTTTCCGAAGTGACAATGGATTGGAATTCGTTAACAAGAGAGTGCAGGACCTGTTTGCTGAACGTGGTATCATACACCAAACCACGGTGCCATATACACCCCAACAAAATGGAAAATCAGAGCGGGAAAATAGAACGCTGGTTGAGGCTGCGAGGACGATGCTATGTGCAAAAGGTTTACCAAAGAAGTTATGGGCAGAAGCTGTTCAGACAGCAGCATATGTATTAAACAGGACAGGTAAAAGTAACAAACAAGGAAAAACACCATTCGAGGTATGGGCCAACAAGCATTTTGATATAAATAATTTAAAAATATTTGGAACCTCTGTTTTTGTCCATATCCCAAAAGAAAAGAGAAGAAAGTGGGATGCTAAAGGAGAGAAAGGAATAATGGTGGGTTACGGAGAAGACGTTAAGGGATATAGGATATTCTTTGAAAAACAAAACTGTGTGGAAATAAAGAGAGACATAGTTTTCCTGGAACAACCTAAAATAAAGACAGAGCAGTTGGTGTTATTGCAACATGAGTCGGATATACTCAAAGGCATTGATGAGGATCAAGTGTCTAAAGAACAAAAAGTTGGAAAGGAAAATAAACAGTCAAATGAAAGTGTGGAGCTGGCGGAATCCAGTGAATGTGATCAGCAGTCTACCCAGTTAGAAAATACCTTAGATATATCTACAGAGAGTGGTAGAAGTGAGTATGTTCCATGTTTTAGTGATGAGAGCTCTCATGATGAAGTAGATGAAACATCACAACGCCAAAGAAGTACTCGGATCAGGAAGCAAACCTCATTCTATAATTGTCATTATGTTTCTACTGAAGAAAATGAGCCCAAGACATATCAAGAGGCCATGCAAAGGCAAGATGCCAGAAAATGGCAAGAAGCCATAGAGAGCGAGCTGCAAACCCTGAATGAAAACAAAACCTGGGACTTCTCTGAAAAACCTGTGGGTGAAAAGACTGTAAGTAGTAAGTGGATATTTAAAATTAAGAACTCAAATGGTAGTAGTCAGTATAAAGCTAGACTTGTGGCTAGAGGCTTTGAACAAAATGAGGAGTTACATCCATATGAAGTTTATGCCCCAGTGGCTAACTTGGCTACCTTTAGATTATTTGTGTCAATTGCCACCAAGTTAAACTCGCCCATCTATCAGATGGATGTAAAGGGAGCATTTTTATATGGGAGTATTGATGAAGTTGTTTATTTACAATTACCTGAGGGTGCCTATAGTGGGGTTAACAATATTGTTAAACTGAATAAGTCATTATATGGTTTAAAGAAATCACCCAAGTACTGGAATGATAAATTCAACTCAGTGATAATGAAACAAGGTTTTATAACATCCCAAAGTGATACTTGTTTATATATGAAACATACAAATAGTGGCAATACCTATGTTTTACTGTATGTTGATGACCTATTGATTTTTGGTAATAATGAAATTGAAATATCTGACTTAAAATCATTGTTAAACTCTGAATTTAAAATGAAAGACTTAGGGTTAGTGTCAAACTTTCTAGGCATAAGTGTAGAACAGTGTTTAAAAAACAAAGTCACAAAATTAAGTCAAAAACAATATTTAGAATCTTTATTATACAAATTTGAAATGTATAATTGTAAAACTATGTCTACCCCTATGGATTTTAATTATAATGTCAAAATATTAGAGGAAAATTGTAACTCTGTAATTGATAAAAATATTGAAAACAAATGTAGGAAAATCATTGGCAGTCTGTCTTATGCAGCATTAGGAACAAGACCAGACATTTGTGTAGCAGTGTCCATTCTAAGCAGATACCAAAATAAAGCAAACAACATGTTATTAACTGCGTTAAAAAGAGTTTTAAGATATATTAAAAGTACTATTAATTACTGTTTGATTTATAAGTGTAATAATAATATGTTAATTGGATATTGTGATGCTAACTGGGGGGGTGATTTAACAAATAGAAGGTCTACAACTGGTTATTGCTTTATGTTTGCAAATTGTTTGATATTATGGTGCTCAAAAAGGCAAGCTAGTGTTAGTCTGTCTTCTACAGAGTCAGAGTATATAGCAATCAGTATGGCTGCAGCTGACGCCTGTTGGATTATAAATTTATTATTTGATTTTAAAATAGAGAATGTGTGCCCGGTAGTAATGTTTAGTGATAATCAGAGTGCCATAATGGTTGCTAATACTGATTGTGTTAAACGTCTTAAACACATTGATATAAGGTTCCATTATATTAAAGAGTTAATTAGACGGGGTAAATTAGTTTTAAAATATATAAAAACAAGTGATCAGATTGCAGATATGTTCACAAAAGCACTAAATAAAAATTTGTTATATAAATTCATAAATATGTGTAACATGTTAGAAGATTGAGTTTGTTTTGTTTTGTTAGTTTTAAGTATAGATTGTTTTAAAGTGTATGTATTATATTGAGGGGGGGTGTTGGTGTAAATCATTATAATACTTTGGCAACACTGTTTTTTTATAAAGTCTATGGTTCTTCTTTTTCGGTAATAAAAACTGCAAGTCAATGTAATAAAAGAAACTTGGTTTTACTTGATAATCGTACAGATATGTTATTGGATCACGATAATAATTATAGGATTTGACACTCGCTTCCGTATATCTACATTAAAGAGAATACACCAACGTCACATATTGCCGCAGGAAATCTTTACATTACCTAAATAAATGGACAATAATTTATCTTTGCAGTTTAGCGGTAACATATAGGTACATACATACATATATGGGAATAATGATATTAAACAATACAAAAAATAATATAAATGAACGAGATACCTTTATTGATAAGATTACCGAGCGATAAGAACAGATGTATATTAAAAATTAATTCGTTTGCTTGTAATTTAATTACATTGGTGATGATTAGACTAACAAATTTATTAGATAAAACATAAATTATATTGCATGTTTTATGAAATACATATATATGGAAACATTCTCGATTAAGATAGTTTGATAAATAATTGTTACATGGTTAATAAAAAAAATTAAAAATAAGTTAAATCTTTATTGGCTACCTTTTTTTAACTTTATTTTTGCCACCCAATCTTTTAGATTATTACTGCCATTGTCGAGTAGTTAATAGTATTACAAGTTCTTCTTCCGTTCCATTTTTGGCAACCAGTCTTCTAGTAGACTATTACTGCCATTGTCAAGTGAGTATCAATATTACAAGTTTCTTGATATAATTTCAATGAACTAACAAGATGGCCACCATCTTGTTAGAACTTTCCCATGTATTTTTACGGCATCTCAGAATTCATGGTACGTGGTATTATTTTCCATTCACGTCACTTATACACAATAAACAAACTATATTACATAAAACACCACCAATCTTATACAATATAGAGTCAAGTAACACAAGATTATGAATAAAATATAAAATCCACTACATGACAGACCAAAATCCCGCCAAAAACTCCATTTGGCTACCTTAAAACCCGAGTCAGACTTTATTATCATAGATTAGATAATAGTTCTGTTACGCTGTGGCTATAGTGTTTAAGATCTCATGCTGCGTAGCGCGCTATTTACTCTATGCACATGTCTAACGTCAAAAATGCATTGTGGATTTATTGTATGACTTCATAGTGCGAGTTTTTGGCGGGATCTTGGAATGCCATGTAGTGGTCTTTATATTTTATCTATAATCTTGTGTTATTTGGTTCTATTTTGTGTAATGTTGGTGGTGCTTTATGTAATGTAGTTTGGTTATTCTGCACAAGTGAAGTGGATCGGAAATAATATCACGGAACATGGATTCTGATTTGCCCCAAAAACTCCCTGGAAAGTTCTAACAAGATGGCCACCATCTTGTTAGTTCGTTGAAATTATATCAAGACTCTTGTAATATCGTTACTCACTTGACAATAGCAGAAATAGTCTACTAGAAGACTGGTTGGTAAAAATAAAATAGAAGAAGAAGACTTCATAATAACAAATATATAAACAATAATCCAACAGATAACATTAAGCATTTAATAAATTGTTATATAATTGTGTTTTAATAAAATAAAGGTCCAATAACATATTTCATTGATTCAATATTAGTGAATATTCAAAATTTAAACGAATTGCAACGCAAGAATTAATGGAATGTCAACAGTAAAAGGGTAAAATCTTGCATCTCGGGTGATGTTACTCGAGACTAGTATTATGTTGATCACGTTTATCTGACAGAGTACAGAAAGGCTCATAACCTTGCTTATAATATTTCTATACACAAAATTTCATAAAAATTTGAAGAGAGACGCATAGTTGTGTAAAATAAAACATAAAACATGCGACATTTTCTTAACTAAACGAAATCATTTCAAAACAGCGATAGACATATCAGTCTCATCACAAAATTATACAAAATTACAGTTATAATTTTTTTTTCAGTATTTCCTATATTACTCTTTCTGTTTCAATTTTCTCGTTTTTGTATTATCATGATTTTTTTTATATGTAAAATAGTTTAATCTTTTCTTTTATTAATATTTAATTTATTGTTGGAGCATGCCGTGGTTGTCTGTAAATATAACTACATTTATAATGTGTTACAATAGTCCTACTTTTTATATACTCACTAATATAGTATTGTCATGTTGACGATCCTAAAATAAATAAATAAAATAAATAAGTTTTTGACTCTAACGCAAATCTGCTAAAAATGTATAGCTCTTAATAATCTATGTCTGTGGCTCCGAATTAGTAAAACTAATTTTGACGTTAATGTAACTAATCGATAAAGACTAAACTGTATAAACGATAACAACATACCCTTTTCCATAAATAGGTTAAGAAGTAATTATAAAAATACAATAAATAAATAAGAAAGGGAAATCCAAATAAATTGCTCATTCAATGTGTTCAAACGAGGGGTGAAGAGACACTTTTGCAGACATGACAACGACAACAGCCGACGGAATTTATCACTGAAAGTCGCGAAGGATTTTGGACTGTACCTTATTTCTCATCAAGCTTTACGCAGTCATTTCGCGTAATAGTTACAAATAAAAAACATTAGATCGACATTAGGGGAACCAGATAGTATGCAACATAATAATAAAAAAAGCCTTTTATTTGCTACATACTAATGCTACTATTACATTTTTTTATTTTATTCAAGAACTATATAGCACTCGCCTCAGCAGCGTAGTCCTCCCCCAAACTTGTCCATTCATCCTTCCTCAATTCTTGGCCATTTCCAATCACACCTTTCTTTAAAGACATCACTCCACCTCTTTTTGGGCTTTCTTTTTTTTCTTTTATGCCCCCATGGTATCCATACTGTCACTTTTTTTGTCCATCGGTCGTCATGTAATCTATATATATGACCCGCCCAATTCCATTTAAGAGTTCTTATTTTTTTTATGCAACATAATCAGTACAAAACAAATTTCCAAATAGTCGCGAAAAAAATTCAGAGATTAATACAATTTATATAAAAATGTATGTTAACATCTAGAAGGTAATAATCGAGTTTTTTTTGTGAAACAACCACAATGACATGAGATAGTATTAGGTCGCGTGAATTCCCCGTTCCATTCCAACTAACGATAATACGTTCTTTTAAATGTGTAATTAAATGTATTATTATAGATATTGTTTACATTTGTTAAACCTTATCTTATGTTAATTCCCGTTATTCAAAAGTCAAGGGTAAAAAAATAGACTATTGCTTATTTCTCGGTCATTTTGATTCATCGCATAAAAATCCCGATCTCATAAAAGTTCAAATTCCATTAGTCTGTTTAACCGTTAAAAGCGTTCGTTAACTGAATACAAAGCGTACAAAACGCGTCCGCATTTCAAGAATACTAAAGTTTATATTGCATTGTTTGTTGGAATGTCACCAAAAACCTGTGCCAAATGTTTGTAAATAAATCCCTCGTCAACGTTCCTTATGAAAATCAAAGGATGATGTAAACTACCGAATAGCTATTTCAATATTGAACAATATCTGTACGTATATAAAACATTAACTGACAGTCTGACTGACCTATCAACGCACATACGAAACTATTGAAGCTAAGGCCGTGAAAATTTTCATAGGGATTCCTCTTAAACTACACGTGACCACTTAGAACCCCTTAGGTGTTAAAAAGGGGTATGAAATTTTGTATGAAAATAATTAATAATATTTATTTTTAAAATATTCATAGTTAAAAATCCTAGTATTCGTCCGAAATTCAACCATATATCATTAATTTTTCACGTTTTAATGTTATGAAAAAAAACGACTTTTTTTATTCGTATCAATATTTACTAAGCAAACGAAAATAAAATCATAATCAGTGGGGAAACAGAGGAAAAGATATATTTAACTGTTTCGTATCTGCCTTTAACATATGGATATTCAGAATCAGGAGAGAAAGACACAGATAGTTTTTCTTTGTTTTCTTATGAGTTTCTGTTCACCACAATTAATCTCAAAGCGAATTAGTATTTTTTTTATTTATTACACAAGACTGGTTACATTAGATATTATATTCTGTTGATATTGATACACTGAAGTTGTTACGAATGTAACCTACTAGATGTGACACTAAGATGCACAATATATGATATTCCCGTGATTCGTACGAAGCGATTTGCTTCTACATTCATTATACGTACGGCTAAGGTGTGGAATTCACTCCCGGCATCTGTCTTCCTGTCATCATATAACTTGGGAGTCTTCAAGAGTAGAGTGAACAGGCATCTACTGGGTAAGTGCGATACATCGTCGGCCTCATCATCACTTACTATCAGGTGAGATTATGGCCAAATGCGTACCTGTTGAACATAAAAATGTAGCTAAAAATCTAAACATAATTTTCTATTTATTTATATTCTATTTTTTCTATATTTCACTAAGACTGTAGTCTACATATTTTTCAACTTTTTCCTGTATGTGTTATTTTTCCTTGATGATGATGATGATTGATCCGACCGGTTTCGGCCATGGCGACCACTTTGACCCCTAAACTTAGAACTGGCGCTGATGCGCTCGAAGATGGCTTATGTAGCCTATCTTCGCGGCGAAACTTCGTGCACACTGAGGGCACGTGAGTACGCCGTTCTCATAATGATATGTTATGGCAGCAGGAGGGCGAGCCTTTAACTGGTCGCGTTTGGTATCAAGGTCAGCTTTACGCTGAGCCTCGAACTCGCGTACTTGGCTGTTCACCATTCTGCGCCATTCTGGCCGTTGTGCTGCCAAACGTTCCCAACAAGAGGGCTCTATATTGCATCTCTTCATGT